>JAUTBT010058857.1:0-14983 GCA_032361225.1 Lepetodrilus schrolli | reverse complement strand
CTACTACCACTACCACTACTACCACTACTACTACTACTCCCACTACTACTACTACTACTACCACTACTACTACCACTACTACTACCACTACTAATAATAATACCACTACTACTACTACTACCACTACTACTACCACTACTACTAATAATTATACCACTACTACTACTACTCCCACTACTACTACTACTACTACTACCAATACTACTACTACTACCACCACTACTATAATTATTACGACTACTACTACTACTACTACTACTACCACTATTACTACTAATACTACTACTACCTCATACAGCTTTTATGTGTCGTAGTAGACATCTAGTTACACTGTATTGTTGTATTGCTGTAGGGCGATGGGACGAACATACATTAGCCAAATGATAATTATCTACTATTTAAAAGGATGTATAATTTAACAACGATAAATTTTGTACAAACGACATTTCAAACAATGTGACGTCGTAACATTCTGTAGATCACAATCTTGTTAACGGCGAACAAATTAATACCCTATTGACAGACGGTATTGAAATAGTCCGTAAAAATCCCAAACTCACTCAATCTACAGTTTTGTCATTAATGAAAATAATATGTGTATTGTGTATAACAGACAATCTACAAAAAAAACTCAATTTACTTGTGCTAATGGTAAGCTATAGTATTTTCGATTCCCTTCAATCAATATCATTATAATACCTTATAGAATTGGATTCGTTGTCTCCAAATGACATTCACTGTCATTGCAGATGATCTTTGGTAGAGGTGCCGATAGCAAAATTGCTGCTAGCGTGAACCATGAGAAAGTTTTTATTTTTTATATATGTTTTGTCTTTCGTTGAAAGTGCATCCCAGAGTTACTGATCTGGAGGAAAATAATCCCAGAGGATATTGATCGCGATCTATACATGAGATATTCAATGGATATCTATTAGATATAATAGATAATTATACGGTGCAATCTCTTTCCATTTGACGTGGTTCCGCCCTTATTACTAACATGCCGCAGGAAGTAGGGAACCCAGCTACCTTATTTTGATCATACGTCATCATGGCAAATCTTACCTTCGAAGGTATCCTTCCCAATTTACCGATCGCCTCACGGTACTTGACTGCGTTCGCAATACCCAACGGGCTGTTAATTTTGACTTTGACACTGCTGTTAATACGACCGACCTTCACCTTATCCGACACCGGAACTTTGACTTACCCATTGAGGAGTCACTTAGTGAACTCCCTTCTGCAGATTATCTTCTGGTTCGGACCCAATATCGCGTACATCTTCAACCCGGACATCTTCCACGTGTATTGCGCGTGCATAGCTCTTATTCAACTCAACGCGTTCTTCATCTTGGCGTCTCTCTCCAATATGTGTTTCTACGTCGTCGTGGTGCTCTTGCAGATCACGCATCCGCTTCATCAGCATGTCTGGTTCAGTCCAACGAGAAGACGTCTGGCTGTAGCTCTTGTGTGGCTGGTTCCAGTTGTCCATGCCTGCGTTCCAACGATGATACTCCTTGTGAAGAGAACGGACATCTGGCAAATCCTACCTCTTTGTTACGCCCATGTACTGGAGCCGTGGTACGTGTACACATACACGATTTGCGGTGGTGTATACATCGCGTTCCTCCTATCTGCAACGATACACATATTCAGGATTTCAAGGAAGCACATTCGACAGGTGGAAAGTCTGCCAGGAGCAGTTAAAAGTACCGAAGTATCGTTTCCTTGCAGCCATAGGTCCAACGTAGCGAGAACCTACTTGATCGTTGCCGTGGTGACAGGCGTGTTGGTTGAGATGCTCATCGTTCTCAACGTCTCCATTCTCAACGTCGTCATCTCCAGTTGTGGCAAAGAGACGTGCCTGTATACATACAGCGGCATCGTGATTCTGACATGTTTCATGGATGGACTCGTGTTGACATTCATCAAGTTCCGGATCAACGGAGCCCGCTTCAAGGAACTTGTGCTGAATGTTTGTTAGATATTGTATCTCGCATCAAGCCTCAATGAACGTGTGTTAGAAGTAGCATCTCTCATCAAGCCTCAAGGAGTGTGTGTTAGAAGTAGCAACAGGAACGTGTGTTAGAAGTAGCAACTTGCATCAAGCTTCAAGGAACGTGTGTTAGAAGTAGCAACTTGCATCAAGCTTCAAGGAACGTGTGTTAGAAGTAGCATCTCGCTTCAAGCCTCAAGGAACGTGTGTTAGAAGTAGCATCTCGCTTCAAGCCTCAAGGAACGTGTGTTAGAAGTAGCATCTCGCGTTAAGCATCAAGGAACGTGTGTTAGAAGTAGCATCTCGATTCAAGCCTCAAGGAACGTGTGTTAGAAGTAGCAACTTCCATCAAGCTACAAGGAACGTGTGTTAGAAGTAGCAACTTGCATCAAGCTTCAAGGAACGTGTGTTAGAACTAGCATCTCGCTTCAAGCCTCAAGGACGTGTGTTAGAAGTAGCATCTCGATTCAAACCTCAAGGAACGTGTGTTAGAAGTAGCATCTCGCGTTAAGCATCAAGGAACGTGTGTTAGAAGTAGCATCTCGCGTTAAGCATCAAGGAACGTGTGTTAGAAGTAGCATCTCGCTTCAAGCCGCAATGAGCGTGTATTCCCTGCAAACACACAACGTTATATAACGTTATTACAATAGTGTAATAACGTTATTACAACGTTGTGTCAACGTAATATAACGTTGTGTGTTTGCCGGGTTAGAAGTAGCAACTTGCATCAAGGTTCAAGTAACGTATGTTAGAAGTAGCATCTCGCTTCAAGCCTCAAGGAGCGTGTGCTAGAAGTAGAAACTTTCATCAATCCTCAAGGAGCATGTGTTAGAAGTAGCAACTTGCGTAAAGACTCAAGGAACGTTTGTTAGAACTAGCAATTTCATCAAGCTTCGAGTAATTTAAACTGAACATTTGTTAAAAGTAGCATTTCGCGTCAAGCCTCAATGAACGTTTGTTAGAAGTAGCGATGTGCTTAACAAGTCAAGAAACTTGTACTGAACGTTTGTTAGAAGTAGCATCTCGCGTCAAGCCGCAAGGAACGTTTGTTTGAAGTATCAACATGCATCAAGCTTCGGGTAATTTGTAATGAACGTTTCTTAGAAGTAGCCACTCGCGTCAAATCTCAAGGAACTCGAGGAACTTGTGTTGGGCGTTTATTAGTAGTAGAGACTAGACTGGGAGATTATACCATCGCTTCAAGCCAGGAAATCGTTCCCTAAATGCTTGCATTTTACAAAAAGGGTCGTACTGTAGTCTGGGCATAATTCGGGGATTAGGCTGTGTTCTAATTTACGAAAGTAGGAAATGACGTAAACCCATATTTATGCCAGGACTACTATTTTGATGCTTTTGTAAAACTCAGAACAGAACTCAGAGCTTATTTTACGACAAGGTTCATTTCCATTGTGATGGTTGGAAACTTCAGATGCTGTGCGTTGTTGTCTACGGTATACCTACTTGAGTAATATATACAAAAAAAGAGATCAATTGCAGTAAAACCATATTGTTGGACATAAAGTGGGAGTACACCAGATCTTCTTCGGGATTATTATTTTCTTCAGAAAATGTAAGTAGTTATTATTAACGAATAAAATGTTCTCTTTACTTTGAAATCTCTGTGTTTCCTTACTATAGAAGTCCAATGTATTGGCACTTATTAAGCATATTGCTTTCACATATTAGTCCTCGAATGTGTTTATTGTTTTGTGTGATGCTATGTGTTTACTTATTATAGAAGTCCAATGTTTTGGCAAATATTAAGCATATTGCTTTCAAATATTAGTCCTCGAATGTGTTTATTGTTTTGTGTGAAGACCCAAAAAAATTCTAGGTGTCCTGTTCCAGGACACCCGAGGTGAAAGTGTACCGCCAGGATCTTGTCTGATCCTGTTAGCATCCTGGAACAGGACACCTAACGATTTTTGCTGTGTATTTTAGTAAGTATGTCTTCAATGATTGTATAACGTTTGCTCTATTTTTTTCTTGTTAGTTTGATTCCTTCTTTATCCAGTGGAAGTACCTATAATGCAATGTCGAGGAATGCCTCGTGTTCGAGTTTCCTGTTGAATACATTAATACATGATTTTATCTAACTGGCATAATGATGAAATAAAATAATACGTATATCTATATTACGCATGCATTACTTATATTCCAAGGCAACATATGCAATTTATTAAATCTTGTCATAATTAAAAAAATGTTAGAATACGTTTGCCATAATTTTATTCCAAGACAACACATGCACATTATGAAATTTATTAAACATCATTTTAAACGTCATTTTATCACAAATTGGCTACCATTCCAAAATGTGTTGGTTAAATAGTTTTAAGATACTGATAGAATATGCCAGTTTTGGGGATTATTCTTGATCCTAAAAAAACAAACCCACACTCACGTAAACCTGTATTTTGTAGCTTTACTTGCCAACACATCTGTAACCAAATATGATCTTCCTATAAAAAAATATCTCGTAGAATTGTAATAATCGACTCAAATTGTAATACCTGTCCAGAATTGTAATCAAAAGTCCCCGAATTTTGTACAGTTGTTCCTCGTTAGTATGGCCTTCCGCTGACGGCGTATATAGGTACATGCGCAGATCAACGTGTCCTCACTTCCCTTTTCAACTGGAAGGTAAACATCCACCCCAAAGTATGAAAAATTAAACTCTAACTGGAAGATTTGGTGAATAATTTGCACACTAGTGAGCTGTCTTCTCCAATTTAAGAATCATAGTTCTCGTACGAATCCATAGTCAGTTTATCTTTTATCCATGCAATTTGTTTACTTCTACTTTTCCTTTCTTGTCAGATTATAACCATCACAAAACACTTCTGGTGCACTCCGCCGAAGAAGGTGAAAATACTACATTAAATCCAGAGAGACTACGACGCTCAGCTATGTCAAGTAAGTTTAGATTCAAGTATAGATTCAAGTACTAGTCTGTTATCTGTTACCCTCAGAAATCAAACTGACATTTTCAAAGCTAAGCTTAAGATGCATATTTTACTGTATCACTATACCTAACTCCCCTAAATTCTTCATCTTTATCTTTTTGTAGCGCCATGAGCATGTGTGCGGCATCACTGTGGATGATGATGATGATTATTATTATTAGTAGTCGGCATAAATCGGCATCTAACTTAGGAGGTGATAAACTGGGTCATAAAGTTAGGAGCTCCTACATTTAGGATGTCGTTGTGAAACGGGGGCCTGGACCATTGTCTAGAGGATGATCTGAACTGTACTTAACAATTTATAGGAAATATAGACAGGGACGTTGTTGTTTGTTATCGACCAGTCTTACATTGAACTTTTGTTGCTTCCTATATCAAACGCGTGCTCACATTGTTATATTATTACTCCGATAAATAAATCAGTGTGTGCTCTCATTTTCCTTCTCAACTCCCTGGGGAATATACAAGCCAAGCTGCCTAACAATTAAAACATGTATGTTCTCGCGATAGGATTGTCTTAAACCAGCTTCCCTCTATTTCACATACGAATTGATGTTTGATTTGAATGGGTAACATTGGATATGTCCATAATGGAATAATTTCTTACTATGATGTTTACACGATTTCGCGACGGCAGATTGGCTAAAACCTGGTCACGTGACGAAAGTTTACACAACACATTGTTGCGTTCATACTCGTGTAAACATCACAAAAAGTTTTAACTTCCGTGTATACTTTCGCAAGTTCCGACGTTCACACGAGTTTAACCAGCACCTTCAAATCGTTCATACTTCAGTGAACAACGATGAAATGACCGTCATTTCTTAAATGTGTTTGCATATATCCTTATACACAGTTATGTATCAGGCTCAGCAGAGTGTCGTAGGACATCGTCTTTGTAGCGATGCATCAGTATTCGTTCACCCCTTAATTCGTCTGCTTTAATATTAAAAGGCAATATTTTACCTTAGTATCTTTCAATTCAATTATTCATTGATCATTCACATAACGATGTCTATACTTTTGGCAGAGGTTTGAAATTCACCGTATGGAATCCAACCGTTTAATCTGTCATGCGCTTAACAATGGGTCTAATATTTAAGGATAGATATACCTGAATGTATATCATCCAGATTGCAATGTGTATGTGTTGGTTGTGTAACAATAGAGATTAGTCGCATAGACGACGCATGCTGTTTACATGGGATGTGCACATCGGTCTCGTGTTTACATGTTGGGATGTGTACATCGGTCTCGTGTTTACGCCTTAAGAATAAGAAAACACGCTGAAGAAAAATCCATTGTTATGTTTATTTTCAGTGTTTGTTCCTATTTACAGCTGAAAATTGTGATCTGGTTTATTGGTCAGATTGCTTGACATTCGGAGATGTTCAAGCAAATGTAAGCATTGTGATTATTTGCTTATCTGTGTTAAGATTATATATATATATAATGCATATGTTTTACCAACTTTGAAATATGTTTGTTAACCAATTTGTGTACATGTATATACGTGATCGTAATAAATTATAATAACAATGTTATTCCCTCGGTAAATATATATAGTTCCATGCCAATCCTTGGGCAAGGTGGACAATTAGACGATTGACCTTCAATGCATATCTAATAGGCGGTAGGCTTCAAGATCTACGATAATGTTTCACACTGGTCTGCAGACAGTATATTATACAGCATGCCAGGGAGATGCGACGTCAGGAACTTACGGTGGGAAGGAGATGCGAACACATGTATGCTTATTTTAGTACTAAATTACTATACTCGTCATGCTTTCTGGAAGACGTATTGTCTCGGTGACCCTTGAGTAGCGCACATGGGTTCCATATTTCCGTTTGTTCTTGTTTTAGGCTCAACATCTGTTATGATTTGTATCATGTTGTTATGGTTTACCTGATTGTACGTTTTCGGTCAGATTTTCAGAGACGAAAATCTAATTACTATTTACCATTGTACACCTAGTCCCAAAGTTATCTGCTGATCTGAGATACATATTAATCGAGCATATTTGTAAATATTCGGTACAATTATCTGCGTTGTTATTTTGACATTATTGTGTACTGCTCCTTGTATGTAGTATGTTACAAGTTCATGAATAAAAATGTTTACCGCTGTGTAGGATGAACTTTCATTGTTGTTAAGACCAAAACGTACCACATATGCAGACAGGTGTGCTTCGATTACGTTTTTATTTTATAATGTCACAAAGTTATTCATTGTATTATTTGTATGGTGCAGACTGCAGACTGTGAGAGAGAGAGAGGGGGGGAGAGAGAAAGAGAGCGAGAGAGAGAAAGAGAGAAATGAGAGAGCTTTCGTAAGAGAAAGATATAGTGGGAGCTATTGTGATAGAGGGCGAGATAGAGATAAAGAATGAGAGTGATGGAATGAGAGAGCTATAGTGAGATATATAGTGAGAGAGCTAGCGTGAGAGAGAGGGAGATAAAGAAAAGAAGAGCTATATGTAGAGTGAGAGTGTACGAGAGCTAGAGAGATCTAGACAGAGTAGAGAGTGATGGAGAGGGAGCTAGAGAAAGGGAAGGATATATGAGAGGAGGAAGTTGTAGGCATTGATGAAAAGAATGTGAAGTGTGTGTGTGTGTGAGAGAGGTGGGGGTAGAGATGAACACCAGTGACATCTAGACATAAGACGTCAAGTGGTTATATTTGGATAAATCGATTCACAGATCGTGACTATGTTATATTAATTACACACTTTTACACGGCTTCTTTTGTATTGGTTACCGGTTGAATATAACAACACTTCCGGCTGAGGCGTCACTACTGTCTGAGTCAATTCTGTTATACATGGGCATCAGCGCGTTAGTATCCTCGTGGTACTGTGCATATTATTTCAGTTCTGTCTAGACTAGTATTTCAGTTCTGTATAGACTATTATTTCAGTTCTGTCTATACTATCATTGTAACTTACAGTGCAGTCTTCTTTCGGGCGTCCATCTGATCAGCCCAGTTTCACAGTTATAAATACACCATCTTGTTTACTGCGCAGACAATCTTACGAAAATGCCAGTGGTGTAACGATAAGTTTCACCGGAAGTTGAAGGAGCCATGTTATTTACTGACAGTTCCTTTTGCAATGTCCGCCATTGGCATCAATGTTTTAGTCAAGATATTCCATTGTTTTGGTTCCTTTAGATATCAAATTATTTTTGTCAGTTGCCTGCATGTGTGTTCTTAATTTTCTCCTCATGATATGAATGATGTATTAACTGATAATAAAGATTAAGAAATAGTTTTCAATATGGTTCCCAAAGTTTGAAGCGGAAATACCACGAAATTATCTGCTTGCAAGCGGCATGCCCAGAATATTGACAAATGTTATGTGTTCTTTAATAGTGATAGATAATCACATTTAAATTATATATATTTTTTTTATAATTCCGTTGACATTTCCCATGTTAACCTTTAAAGTAATTAAGCTCAAATTATGTTTTCATCCCATCACTTAGGACAACAATGCAAATGTGTGCTGTTTACGTACTTCTGTTAATAATACATACTTTTTGTGACCTTCAGTATACTTACGTTGGTTATTTGGTTAAATGAGTGAATAAGGCCTTTAATACACTGGCCATGGTGAGCTTAGGCCTAGTTTTAAAATTCGTGTTCATTGAGTCAAGTACCTTTCTCGTTGACGCAATGTCATGCCGGACAGGCTCGTATTTCATTTTCAATTTCTGCGGCTCTGGAATCGATATTTCTATGAAAGTGCTTTCATTAGTTTTCATACCATTCCGGGGATTTCTCACTACGAGAGTCAAATTTCACAAATTCAATTCGATTTCCATGTTATTTAGTAGTGATTGCCCGCTTTTCTTTCAACAGCTTTAGGCTTGATTTAACTGGACGACTTCAATCCTGTTAATAATAATTATGTTTTCTAAGCTGTCCCTGTATGAACATAAAACGCATCCCCAATACCACCATGTGATAGTGCTTAAGCATTGAGCGTGTGAATTTAAAGTGTATTTCGGAGTTCAAAGAATCCCCAGCTTTTATGATGTAATTGTGTAGTTACGAAGAATACTCTGGAGGGTCCTACACTCCAGAAACACCCACAACTATGCATTTTGTCAGAAATAATTGCATTGTGGCGATTTCTGATGTGCACAAATATTGACGTACTCAGATATATATATAAGGAGTCTTATGTTTTAACTGTCGCAACGGCGATTTTGCATTAATGTAAAATTGGAATCCCAAATGCATTTCAGGTCCCGAGAATAAGAAACTTAATGAGAACGAGTTCATGATCAACGTAGTTTTGTTCACAAATCCTCATATAAAATTCGAGCTTGAGCATGAAATCGTCCTCTAAATGTTTGGTAATCTCGGGGCTAGATATAATTAACTGTGTATTTCTTTTCGCAATCTGAAACCTGATAGAAATCCACAAATAGTCCAGACTAGGATGTATGGGGCGTATAGCGTAGGGTAACGAATGACTCGATGGCATGGCGAACAAAACGAAATCATTCATTGTATTGTTTTGCAAGGGACGCTGTATGCACACATGATTTCCATGACATTGACAAAGCTGATTAATAATTGATTTCTAGATGTGACCTATTTGCAAGAAAAAGCCAACTGAATTGTTCATTCTATGCCAAAATTTCAACATCTTCTCTTACCATTTGTTCAGATGTCACTAATGTAGATACATGCATATGTAAGCTATGAAGAATTACTTTGATTTAATAATAAGATGTGAAATAAATACTTATAACGTGCTTTATTTCCTATAAACTCTGTATCTTTTAGGTCGGGTTATAACTGTTAAATACCTTGATGTAGTATTGTTTTCCTATTGTTGTGATCGTTCTACTAAATATACAGGCGTTTGTCAACATATACGTTTCTTTACTTTTACAAGTGAAAACAAATATAGATACACATATCTGTGTCTGTTGACAGAAAAAACCCATGATACAACCGAATACGTTGTGAAAAATATTTATCCCCAAAACATACCATTAGAATATCTCTTAACCGTCAACCTTCTAATGACTACCATAATGATTTTTGTTTGAAATATGATGTTCACTGTCTATTTAAAGGTTGATTATGTATGCATCTTTGTGATTATTAGTATATCATGTATATGATAATCATAAGGCAGGCTTATCTGATATATAAGTCTAAGCACATCGTTCGCGCATTGAACAGCCTACGATGTCTTCATGCGGCTTATTGAGTGTCTAGCATGGTGTGTTTGCCATGCCTCGGCAAAGTGGCATGTGTAAATATAGTTCAAGTGTCTCCTAAGCCTTAAAAGTGTTGGGCACACGTTGCTAGACTTGTGTTCCGTGAGCTTGCGTAGAACGCCATCATCTACAGAAACTTGCGCACACACCTTAAACATGGCGACTGCACAGTTGGTCTAGCGCTCAGCGACTTTTCCGAGCTGCTGGTTCTGTGAAGGCCGAGAGACAGAAACTAGTGAAATTGCTTGCTAGAAAAGCAATCCTCAATTGTCTTGAACATCAACTAAATAATATGTTGTAATCAATAATACTTGTTCCGGTCATATTAGAAATTAAACACAGTGCCTTTTACTATTACTCTATAGTTTCATATAGTTGATTCCTTTTTTCTTTTCTTTTTTTTTCTAATTGGAGCTTTCAAGAATATCACGATTTGTCAGTTTAGGGCAGGAGGAAACCCGCAACATCCGTAACGCTGAATGTTGCAGTATACCTGCGAGCACCGGCTGGTACTGACAAGACCAAGGATGATAACTGCATTGCCACCCCACCCACCCCATTCAAATCCTCCCCAGTATGCAGACGTCATCGTGGACATCATTGGTGAAAGTCCGACATTGCCACTGGAATTGATGGTAAATTATTATAAAATAGCATGTCTTATTAAAACAGATCTGTGATTCACAGAATTAAATTTATTTTGGCTCACTTCAATGGCAGGCATTTGTCACTGGATAGTAATTATATTTATTTTTTATATAATAAAACTAATATTATATGTAGGTAAAAGTGACTATTTATTTATAACATAAAAATACGATATATACAGTAATGTTTTAATCATTGTTTTTCTATATTAAAAAATATATAAAATAATACTTAGCATTCTGTGGCAAATGCGCATGTTTAGAAAATAAAATTGTAGTCTGTCAAGAATATATGTGACCATTTGAATATATAGTAATAATACTAATATTCATTGGTTAATTTGTTTTCTGGTTAAGTGAGTGTTGGCCTGTGCTTGTATTTCGTAATAACTTGAAGTATGAAAATTGTAATTGGAAGAGTGAGACTTTGTATTGTATCTTTTGCAATGTATTGCCTAAAACAATATGTGTCCCTTCTAGTGCATGGAAATGACAATCTCCCATAAAAAAAAACCCACAACTAGCATGAGACATATTCCAACCAACTTTATTACAATAATACTCACTAAACTAATAATGTTCAATGTTTCAGTTTTGTATTGGCAACAAGCATGACGGGTGAAGCAACAAAACTTATGGATGAAACATTGGGCAAGTTAACTATATATATATATATATGAATACCATGATAATCGTGGCATTGTTCTGTGCAACTTCACACTAGTGCAATACAACTTACAAATAAGGAAAGTGTGTGTGTGTGTGTGTGTGTGTGTGTGTGTGTGTGTGTGTGTGTGTGTGTGTGTGGCCGTGTGTGTGTGTGTGCCTGTGTGTGTGGCGGTGTGTGTGTGTGTGCCTGTCTGTGTGCATGTGTGTGTGCCTGTGTGTGTGTGGCCGTGTGTGTGTGTGCCTGTGTGTGTATCTCTCTCTCTCTCTCTCTCTCTCTCTCTCTCTCTCTCTCTCTGTGTTTGTGTGTGTCTGTATACTTCACCTTCAGAATAGCTAAATATTGCAGAGGATCTCGGTCTCGTTTTATGGCTCCTGAGTACAATAGTATACGAGCCGTGTGCAATCTGAAATATATAATAACAATGTGAAGATAACATAAGATAACATCAGATTACACAAGGTGTACATTGCGAATGAAAAACGTACAAATCTATACTGTACAAATGTTTACTAGGAAGTACTATTCATGTATACTATTCACAGTTCGGTCTGACAAGACTTACATTTAACTATTCGCAATGTTGGTCTTTAATTTTGCATTGTCAGATAATCATTAAAGTTAACTAGAAATTTAAAGTATTTTTTTCTATGAAATATTTAACTTTAAAAGAAAGAATGCACAGGATGTTTATATTTATTTGTATTTATTTATATTTATTTGTATTTATTTGTATTTATTTGTATTTATTTATATACTTAGAGTGAATGTGTTTTATATATTTAGAGTGAATGTGTTTCTGTTACGATTTATACTGAGTATACTTTTCGATAGCAAATTGAAATAATCATAACTATAGTAGGTCTACAATTCTAAACCCTCTAAAACTGTGCTACGATTATACTATAGTATTTATTTAATTATGTGCGGGCATATTCTTACTGAAGACTTTTTCTTTCTTTTTCCGACTCGGTGCGGAACCACTCGGCACAGTTCTGTAAAAAATAAAATGAAGCTTGGAATAATAGTAATATTTTATCAGGTACACAGTAACATCGAGGCATATTGTATAATCTCATGGTATACATACAGTGTATATGCGTACAGTAACGACATACCAACGTATATCAATGACATACCTTATTTAATATGGAATGATTGAAATATTACCACATACTTTACAATTAATGACAATCGTATCCGACAGTTACCTATAAGCAACTGGCCACCCGTTACAAAGATCGTAATTTGGGTACATAAGACTGGAACTAATTTCGGACGGTGCAACTGATGTCTTGATTGCCTAGGTAAGACGGGTACCACGTGACACTGGCTGTGACTAATGGCTAATGGCTACCCACCTTTATGCTGTTCTTTGTATGGGCCACGTCCAGATAGTATGTTATTCCAGGGTGTCGGATGACCTGTGCTCGCCCAGGGAGACGAGTTTTTGCTAGCCTTAAAAACATATATTAGTAAATGATTATTTTATGAACACGAAAAATGCAGATGAAAGTATTCTCCAAAAAGAGCAATAATAATCAAATAAATAAAAATCAGAATTTGTCATAAAAATCTAAAAATGTCATTTACAACGCGTACAATATATCTAACTGCACTTGAGAAACATAGATACTCATCTTGAAGCATTTCCTGTGTTAGCAGAAATGGCGGTAGCTGGGGGAATGTACTGTCACCATTGACCCTGGTCATCTCAGGCGCTGTCGTGCTGAATGTTGTTGAACCTAGTGAGAATTCTGAAGGGAGAAATATATTTAATTTATTATCCATCCCAGACTGCACGCATGCTTTATGGACTCAGACAGTGCAATTTATGCATCAACCCCAGTATATAGCAGTACGCATAGTTGTATGAAACCTGTTCGAACCTGTTCCCGTTAGCGGCCATCTTGTTCTCTATGTGTTCACTAGGAAAACACGTTCTAACGAAGTATTTGGTTGTTGTATGGTCATACTGGCGCAGGGCTGCCGAGGAAATCGAAATCCATACAACGGCAGTCGTCATAGATCGCTAAATAACTTACTTTGCGTATTAATATTTATTTTTACAATTAAGGGATTACATGCGTACAAGCATTGGTAAATTATCACGGTGCATAATGCTACAACCTGTAACTATACAACAGCCATTGATTTTCAGAGGATGGGAGTAATATTAAAGTTGATAAATAGATCTACCACATATTAATTTAATTAATTTATTGACTCCACTTCGCTGTATAGTACTATCAAGACTGGTGGACTCGTACCTCGTGTGTTACATACGATGGACGCTAAACTGGTGTTGAAAGGATGGCCACACAAGACAGATAATCGTTAAAACATTACTTTGTTTCCACATCTTACCCATGTGACAAGATTCCAGCCATATGCGACACATCTGAACAGCCAGGGAAGCGTTCTTAATTTGAACTTGACCAGCTATTCCGAGTTTGATTGGCTGGTCATCGTTGCTTTTGTCACTCAATATCGGCACCAGAGAAAACGTGGCCTATGGTTGGACCAAATAATAGGCACTCATAATTTCAGAAAAATAATGTAACATTTATTTAAATATGTGGTATTGGTATTCTAAAACCCAATCGTCTGTAGAAATGTACTAATGTTACCATGATTACGGACACAAGGTCGTCTGAATGTATTCCGAATGTAAGACATCTGGGAAAGGAACTGGTCGATGTCAAGAAATGGGCTTTTGTTGTTAAAATATGGCTTCCCTCTAGTTTCTGATTCTACACTTACACCTTTCTCCGTGGCTCGTTCTTGTAGCATCTTCATGACACTAGGGTCTTGGGGAACAGACAGAGCAGGGCTGCCACGCTTGAATAAATGGGAAATTGATATTAAATACCTCATGCATCAGCCTTTAGGTCGGGTCGTAGTACACCATGCAAACATTTGTCCATCGAAATCCTCATAGAATACCTCCAAGGATGGGTATATTGATGGACAAGAGCAACATTTATTTCTAAACATTATTACAACATTATTAAAAACGTACGTATTATACAAAGAAAAGTACGGTATTATTGATAGACGAGGACACAGAATAATGAATTTCTTCGTGGCGCCTTTTCACTTTGCGTATGGTACGTGTTCCCATATTAAAATAGACCAAATTGTTACCAACCTTAAATATGCCACTTTTATGCCAGGCTATCGATTCCAGAGTACTTCCAAGGTTGTCCACGTGATCTATCTCAAGGGAAGTGACTCCACATACAATAGGTGCCTCGATGACATTTGTGCTGTCCCATTCCCCACCGACACCGACCTCTAGAATGAGGACATTGATGTCGCTTGACATGAATATGTCAAGTCCTAAAAGTGTCAAGTAATGAGCCCATCGTGGAAAGTCATCTTCAAATTCCTGATTGAATACAAAATATATATATATATATATATATATATATATATGTATGGCAACTTCTTTCGTACAAATAATC
>JAUTBT010058846.1:0-14983 GCA_032361225.1 Lepetodrilus schrolli | reverse complement strand
GATCATATTTATCAAGAAAATGCTCTACATAAAAATGAGTCGACAATCGGAAGACCCACACTGAAAATGTCCGTTTGGTTGTATTAATGCGCCACGGCTTTTGAAATTAGCACTGCCATTAGAAATTAATTATTTCGAAACTATAAGAAATTACAGTAATTTTATGGTTTTACGATTTGAAAGTGCTGGTTAACCTCTGGTTCACACGAGTTTAACCAGCACTTTCAAATCGTTCATACTTCAGTGAACAACCATAAAATGACGGCCATTTCTTAAATATTTGCACTAAGCATTCATGTATTGAGAATAATCGTGACGCGTTGATTGTACCTACCTGTTCTTAAAGGTCAGTGTATGTCATTTTTATAGTGGTTCATAGTTGCATTCAATATTACATATTTTAAAATATTATTGCGTTTATTTTTTTTAAGTAGTATATTTAATGCTTTTCTATTGCTGCATAATATTTTTAACTTGGGAAAATATGGAGAGAGGAAATCTGCAATAACGATATGACGCTTTGTCACCATTGACAACAGTGATCTGTTCTAAATATAGACTGACCTACTTTCTTTTTACCCACGGACCGCCATTTTCTTGTGAACGCAAAGGATTACAGGGCATTGAGAGGAACTCGCCGGTAAAACTGACAAAGGTGTCAGAATGGTGCTCACCAATGTGAGAGATTAAGTGTAATTAAATAGGGAAAAGAAAACAAACTATTTCTAGATTTAAAAGCAGAAAACTAATATGTGCAAAATGCGCTTTCGGTTGGCAGCCATTGAAAAACGGCGGAAATGCACAGTGCAACCGAACTAATTTCTTGGTAACATGTAAAATATCAATGATGGGGTCCCCTGAACATAGTGGACATTAAATCATAAAAATATGACCAAAATAAGAGACTCTTATTGGCGGCCATTTTGAAAATGATAATGGCTGCATACATTAGTTGAGCCACTTGATGTATAACTATTCCTAATGGATTGTTTGACCCATAATAGGTTGGTCTACACATCATATTTAAGCTTGTAGGAGTCTTATAAACTGATATGTGAAAAGGGCACTTTCGGTTGGCGGCCATTGAAAAACGGCGGAAATGCATAGTGCAACCCAACTTTTTTTCTGGTTTTCCACTCTCAATGAGGCAGGTCCCCTTGAACAAAATGATACCACTCTTGGAGGTGCTGCTGTGGGGTGCACGATAGACCTTTCCAACCCATGGACTACTAGAGAAGTAATGGGAATGAGTACAAAGAAGAAGCCTAAAACCTACGACACAGATACGAAAGGCATTTTAGATGCGACACATTCACTAGGAAGTAACCTCAATGCCAGAATGGACTCGTTAGAAGCTTAGCTGATAGGATCAAAGAAGTTGTACGTAACGTGGTGAGGCAGCTTAACCCTCTTCCTGCTGGAGATGCCCTAAAGAGCAGTGACTGTGCCTAATCCAGCAGGGAGAGGGTTAAACAGGAATTGACAGTAAACTAAATGAGCTAACCCTTAAGAGAATGATAAAGTGATCAATATTCAGTGATCTTGACTTGAGATGTCAATAACCATTATTTACATAAGAAATGATCATGTAATAACATTCTTAGAACAATAGCTGAGCCAGGTTTTAGACATATAGGTAGAATTTAGTATAAACATAAAGCACCATAATACTATAAGATGCTGCCATCTTGCCTACGATTTGTTTATACACATGGGTAATAAATAGAAAAGCAGTAATACTTGATCGGTGAGTGCTAGTCCTCAAGAAAATATTGAAAACCAGTGGGATACATATGCGGAAAATGTAGTTGCTTACCCAATATACTTGTGTAGACACAAATATACATACTTACATGTAAACATGCGTTTGCCCATGAAATATGTATAAAACCCCGTGATTGTATGCCTTTAACTTTTTTATTCGGCGACAACAAAAATGCATTGATTTACACGAACAAATCTATTTGTTTACATCGACGTGCATTCATCAGCTGTTCATGTGATACTTCACCCTGTAGTTGTATCATTACTCGAATGGTATACCATTACAAATGAAATGTATGTAACGTTTAATTACAGTATACAACTTCGTGTATTTAACCAAAGATAATTATAAAATATTAATTAATATACATAAAGTGGTCATATGGAAGACACATTTATTAAGAACTGTGTTTGCACTACGACTTCCGGTTCCTGTGTTCGCCGGCTCTATTTGTAAACGATTCAACACCAACAATACAGTAAGTACGGTAATAAATTTCACTGATAACAAATGAAATGATAATAATATGTTAAACAACACATATTGATTAGTATATTTTGACGACATCTATAATGTTGAAGTATAGCTATGTCAATCAACGGAAACGTTTTAATAAAGTACCCAGAAAATATAAAAGGTCCTATCAAAGAGCTAAGTAAGATCAACAGATCAACAATAATGATATTACATAGATGTTAAAAAAATATATGTTTGGCACAGTAATATAATATACACAGTAAGTAAACTCAAAATAACGTTTGTCAATTGATATTTTTATACGTAATGCCAAACGCAATCTCAAACGATGATGTCTTAACGTTAATGGATTTGCTCGGATTGTTCGACCGGCATTGATTCCTGCAGTATGAAATCTATGTGACACCGTGTGACGACTAATACGACGATCCTGTAGATATTGCAGAAGACGTCACAGTTACGTAAGTGTAAAGTTTCAAGGTGGCGGTCTTCCCAGGGGACTGTAACCTTGGGAAAACCACTCCGAGGACAGTCCATGGTGACATCAGTATGCCTTAACCTGCGCATTACTGCCAAGATAGCATGCCCGAGGACTTATTATGGGAGGGAACTAAGAAAGGTAAACTCTTCAGAGAGGAACGGTGCTGGCGTTGTTGACGAGTTGAAAGATACATAAGATTCGATTGTATTGACCCAACAATCGTTACAATATGTTACATGCTACAAATCGCACCGTGTGAGTCCACCTTCAACCTTCATTAAACAATCGATGTGTTGATCGTAACCTAGAATCGACTGTATTCGAGTGTTCTCATGCACCGATAATACAAGTTGTTCATACAGATCGCACCGTGAGAATGGACACACGCACACCAGTGGGCTCGGAGATTACGAAACTTTTCTTTTTTCCAGTACGATTTCATGCTCAACTCAAAGGTTCACAGATCCCCATGTACAAATTTAACTTGAGCATCAAACCGTACTCAAAAGTTTCGTAATCTCAGGGTCAATGAAATCAAACATTTAATTATTTATTTACAAATTTATAACAGACTGAGTCATGATCGACTAGGAAGGTCGGAATTTCATTTCTGAGAACCTAAGCGAGTAGTAATCCCCTTTCCATTTCCTCCAAGAAATTCCTTTCGCAAATCCAGTTTGGTTGTAAATCCCGTTAAGGTGGCACCTGTGGCATGTCTTGAACCACCAGCCGCCTTCGAATCTGACGGCGCAATTCCTGTTATCGCGGTCAGTGGTGGCGAAGGCACTACCGCTGTGGTACCACAAGTCGTCGCCTTGAAAATGAAAATCAAATAAAAGTAGATTATTCAACATACGCGATCGATTTCTATTGTGGAGTAACTTTGCGATAATCAACAGTGTTGATTTTGTCAAAAGTGATATTTAATTAATTCGACAATTGTGAGGTCGTAGACAGACATTGGCTTCAAGGTCATGGCTTGAACATTAATTTCCGTAATCACTCGTATCGAGTGGGATATTCTCCAAATATGACACGTCATGAGCAGGTTATCATATAGAATTGTTACGACCATAACGTTGTGATAATGTTACTTTATAAGTCAACGTTACAATTACAACGTCGTGAGTAATTATTAGTAGGAATGTTAAGACCAAAACGTTGTGATAACGCCTAGGTCAACGTTACAGCCGCAACGTCATGAGTGAGTACAGCTGTACTGCATATGTATCACCCAATACTGCGTTTTCTTGATAACTTGATAACTTTTTATTTTCTCAAAACCACCCACGGTGGTACACGAGATACATTATACATTTATAAAGTGAAAAGAAATACGTGAAAAATATGACAGTGTACAGAAGTACAGTGAGTCAATACATATTCATAGTGTAAGTGTTTTCATTTATATAATTTTAAGAATTATGTGATAGATATGGAGACATTTTGCAGTAGATATCGATTTCAAATAACAAGCGATACCTACAACCGTGGATATCGTTTGACCCACTATTAGTGGTGTATTTGATATTATGATGTCATGGCTGTAAATATCGCTTGATCCAATTATTTGATTGTTCTACCATTGTGATGTCATCGCTACCACCATTGTGATGTCATAGCATTGCCATGAAGTCACAGTGCAAATGCACAGCAGCCTAAACATTTAAGTCTTTAGGATGTGTCATTTTTCTTCTTCAATGACTTTAAAATTATATTAGGTGATAAATAAAATATCTCCTCATGTCTTGGAATATCAAATATATCAACACTCGTCGATGACAGTTTTTAAATCCGAGGCTTTGTAAATCCGAGGCAACGCCCCGGATTTAATAACGTTCACGACTCGTGTTAATATATTTGCTATTCCAAGACACTTGGGTGAGATTCTATATCTATAACGTCGTGACAACAAAATAATGGAATGCACTTTCTCAATGCCATGTCTATACTACTGAACAACATTCCCCCTTCATCTGAAACAATCAGAAACTCTTTAATCTTTCAAAACAAAGCTAAAATGATATCTCTTTTAACTCTTTCACTGTGTCTAGACGCGCCTTTGAGCATGCGCTTTGTGTATGGATCTATAGCGCAATTTACATATATTAATTTATTATTATCTAACATCTAACAAGATAACTCATGTCATACATGTCATATCTTGCACAGTAGTGCATAACACCTCGAACGATTTTCATTGGCTGGTTACATGGCTTGCATCAGAATTTTCCCACGCCTGTCATCGTGATAGACGGTTTAATTTGTTGGTACGGTCGGGGCGGTGGGGGGATGTATTCATCCGCCACTCCCTATTTGACTGAATACGTTTGAGTTGTATGAATTTCCGTTCAAAGGTTGTTGGATAAAGAAATTAACTCATTCGCTAGTGTGTCATATTGATTTTACGACACTTGTGATTCCAAAGTTAATATTGACTTTGGAATCACTCGTGTCGTAAAATCAATGTGACACACTAGCTCGTGTATTAATCTCTATTTATATATGAGGCCATAGTTATTTGATTTCATGATTTACTGATGTAGTTATTTGTCACGTGACTAATTGCTAAATTCGTTTTCGTCGTACATCGTGTGTCGCCGCGATAATTTGCCGTCTGCTATCAGCGAGCGTTGCAGCGTGATACAGGCCTTCTGTATATATAAACTATGCTATAAATGTTAAGCCAGTTATTTTGCTCCATTGTGAGATATGAAAATACTAGTATATCAGCTATTACAGTGTACATCATTATGAGATTCGTCGTCGTAGCCGTGGTTGTTAGTATTTTATCATCATCGTGAATATCGTCATCTTCATCGTCGTTAGTGTCATAGCCGTCGCTATTATTGTTATCATCATCGTCGTCGTCATCGTCGTCATTGTCGTCTTCATCGCTTTTATTATTATTATCATCATTATAATAATAATTATCATAGTTGTCATCATTATTGTCATCATCGTCGTCGTGATAATCATCGTCGTCATCGTCAACAACATCGTACAAGGTCTATAATAAATTAGGTGTATTTCATTTATTCTCACCGCAATAGCCGGAGTATGGTCCTACCGTCAGATTGTATAAGTCAGCTTCAGACGCCACATTAAAGTTGGAGTATTCGGACGCACACGTACCGTTGTCGAAGTCCCCTAAGTCAACCCGCAACGTGTACGCCTTCTGTGACGTCAGACGATTGATGTAGTCGTTACCTGGAACATATAGTACTAGTAATACTACATCCAGCGTCTTTGGGTATTTAGTATTAGCTTCAACAAATATGAAGACATGTTTTTTCTAAATAGTACTTTCAGTTTTTTCTCTCATGGAATTGGGGACATGTGTGTATACGTGTGTGTGTGTGTGTGTGTGTGTGTGTGGTGTGTGTGTGTGTGTGTGTGTGTGTGTGCGCGTGTGTGTGTGTATAAATATATGACATTATTATCCTCTAAGAAATTTGCTGTACATTAGAAAAAAACACGCTAATGGAAGCAAATATTAGTATTATACGGTATTCATCAAACTAGTGTTATAACTATGAATATTTCTTATAGATATTCAGTAAGTATGTAGAAAGTATGCCAAAAGCAAGCAATTATAATATTTAAGTAGGTAATTAGAAATAAAATCCGCATTTCGACACAATCGGAAAAAAATGCGTCAGCTGTCTAAGGAACCATTCTCTGCCTCACAACGTGATCCACTTATTGTATTCAATGAATTCTACGAGCTATTGGTGGAGGATGCTATGGAACGACGACAACCATAATTGCAATACATATATGTATGTTATACTTCACTGAGTTGGTTATATCGGGAGACTACGCATTTTGCTCAAGGCAGGACAATATGCATCTCAATAACGTGAGGACGTTAACCTGGTAACTGGACTAACATGTTTACAATATTTAGATGTAATGTTATCAAAGTAGAAAGGTCATACGTTTTATCACGTTAGGAGTATACAAACTGATAAAAAAAAACCACACATGTAAATCGAAACATAGTCACATCGTCGTCATCATCATATGACATCATCATCATAATGATTATCATTATCATCATTTATCATCATCATCATAAAAAAACATGGAAATCGAAACATAGTCACATCGGCGTCATCATGATATGACATCATCATATGACATCATCATCATCATCATAATAATCATCATTTATCATCATCATCATCATTATTAGCTTATCTTCATCATCATCAACAGCATATCGTCACTATCGTCGTAGTCATCGTTATTATCATTGTCATCATCATTATGGTCGTCATCAGTATTGTCAACATCGACAATAATTATTGTTGTTATTAGTATCGATCGTCACCATCACTGTCATCATCGTTATTAATGTCATCACTACTGCTGCTGCTGATGATGACAGAAATAATATGCCGCTATTAAAGAATGACATATTACGACATACCCAACCAAAATTCGTCCGTCAGAAGTCCAAACCCAGATTTATAATCAGCCCACTCTCGAAGAAAGTCCACCAATCCATCCTTTCGTCTTTGAAAAACCTGAAATCATTAAACAATATTGTCAAACGCATACTGTGTTTTGTCACGTATACCCATATTTGAACAAAACAGAGTATCACATAAATCATATTATCTCTGAACATTTCTGGTCTTACTCCAACATCATTGGTGACACAGTATGTAGTTCAACGCAATTGTTTAGAAACGAAGACCCCCAAAAAAGGGAAACCATGATAGATTTCTGGCCGATAGGGGAAGGCCGTTTCACACACACACACACACACACACAAACACACACACACACGCACACAAACAAAGGCGCGCGCACGCTCGTACAGTTTCTCTACCACTCACCAGCCAGCCACCACCATCAGTCTGCATGTCACAGAACACTCGTATATTCCCCAGTCCGTCAGAGGGCGCCACTGTGAAGATACCGTTAGACCGACAGAACGGAAGTACATCAGCGCAATCTGAGGGAAAAAAAAGTCACATAAAAAAAATTCCAAATCGTTATTTTACATGATCAAGATAGAGAATAAAATTAAATGTTTTTTATAGGCGCTACCTTTAGGCCGGGAGCTGAATAGACCTACCATGTTCTACAATCAAAGAAGATTATTGTAATATCAAATTTGTTACTTTAAAATATGTGTGCAAAAACAAAGTTAGGACAGTTAGAGTGCATTGTAGGTCATTGGTGAGTCATGGTAGATTAGCAGTAAACAATGTCTAAACAATGTCTAAACAATGTCTAAACAATGTCTAAGTACAGGCGTTCAAGTCCGGCAACTAAAACTATAGACTTTATTGTTACTTTTCACTTTTATTTTATTTTTTTATGTCGATAGTAAAAGATGTCAAAACACTAATTGTTATGTCATTATTGACTCTAATAAAAAGTCGATGAACACATACCATACTTTTTGTAAGTGCATTGTATTATCTTTATTTTCGCGTTAGGGATATACGGAGTGATACATTCTGAATAAAGAGATAGAAGAAAGTACCCCTCAGATGTTTTTAAATAGAACATGTTTGAATCGGATTAGAAGCATAGGGATTTTAGCGAACTTGTCGCCGGAACACGGTGTTTTACAGCAGGGTAGCTTACATGCTTTTGGATATGAAATAATTATATTTCTAAATCAATAAATGTCAATAGATGTCACAGGCGGTTGAATACGCAATGTTCAGCTGATTTGATCGCCCTCTCGATAAAGCTGTTTGTCGGCAGTTTTCAATGGTTTATTACATTAAAATTATTATATTGAATACATTGAATAACTCACTCGATACGAGTGATTGCGAAAAATATGTCCCTCGTGAAATCGCTGAAGCTCGAAACTTTGAACATTAATTTCACTCTGGACATATTTTCCGTAATTACTCTATCTCGTGGGGTTATTCTGTAATTATATGGAGCTATGCTTTTCAAATGTTAACACAGAAGGCGCGAGAACAAAATATTAAATGTCCGCTATACAAGGAAACGAGTTGGAGTTTTCGCTGTTGGTATGGGTTTTGACAGGACTGCGACGATATAGAGAAATAGACACAGTGCTGTACATGCACGATAATGTATATCCAGTTTTACCTCTCTGCAGGCAGTACCGATAATGAACCCAGCCACTTTCAGGAACAGCATCAGCAATGGTCAACGAAGAGTTGGAATGTCCTTGACATACGAGGGTCAGTCTGTTGTAGAAAAACGCCTGACATCTCTGGTCTCGATTACAATCTGCAGCACACTGATTGACCAAATCTCTGTCTGTCTTTGACCACAGCAAATACAAGGAACTGACCACCAACCCATCAAAGTCATGATGCGGACACATGTTAATTCTATCACTATCCGATGAAACACAACTTGATAGAACTTTAGTCCAAACGAATGACATCAGGATATATCTCAAGAGAATAGAAAATACTTGTATTATAGGAATATTTGTAGTTAACATTTTCCGAATGCGAGATTAAAGGGTTCAAGCACAAACAAATCTCCCCGAAATGGAGATAGGTAGGAAGTGCTTGGCTCTCCCTATTTTATCTTAATTTTGTCAGAATCGTCCTAACACAAAATATATCCCAAACTGATCTAGCATTCCCGTAGACTAACTTGCAATCAGTCTTCAACAAACCGTTTTACATTTAATGGCATGTAGTTGCTGGAGTGTATTTGTATTGTTTATGTATTGTTCCATTAATATGTTCCAGCGGCATATCGGAAATCCATATATTCAACTTACATTAGCATGATTCCATCACGTCAACCATGTATTGAATTACAGAAGACTATTTTTGAATTATGAAGAACTAGTCTACGTCTACTTCTAGTTAACGCGGTCATACAATATACGTATTGATTATATATCATGCAGTAGTATATGAAAAGAAAAGTCCCAACCACCCCACTCCGCACATTAATGTTAATTTGAAAGCAACCTTATACACACACATCCGTTCATTTGTTCACTACTCATTAACTGTGTGTTCCGGTGTGAATGGATAATACAATGATAGAGTAATTTCTGGGAGCGCAGTACTAGAACGTTTGGACACTAGGAGACAGAGGTTCCGAGTTCAAATCCCCTCCCCGGAGACCGGAATGAATATTCGCGAAACCTTTCTGACGCGATATTGCTAGCGTAGAGTGGCAATGCAGATAGCATCCTTGGTCTGTCAGTACCAGCCGGTCCTCGCCATCGGGTGTTTTTATTTTTTAAATTAAAAAAAATATACACGCAATAGCAAATAATCGCTGAAAAATGTCCATCTGCCATTATAAATGAATTAAAAATAAATTGAAATGCGAACTCATTTACTGAAAACTCATTGTACATAAACGGTTATATTATGCTAATATAACATGCCATTACTGAAGCAAATATTTGTCTCTTCCTCACAAAATTAATTATTAATACTGTTTCTACAACGATATCACGATAATCTATTAAATAAATATGCAAAGGGAAGATGTCTTTGTCATTCGGTTCGCATGTTGATGTGTCATATACACGTCTCTATGTGTACACATGCTCACACAATGCTGTGCAGTGTGCATGCAGCTCGCATCCCCTCGAGGTTCATACATGCATGCACTAAACAAAGAATGCATCCCTTTTTAGTCATTCATTCCAATAGGTTCGTAGATATGTTCGTATATAGGGGGAAAATTAACAGTGAAAATGCATACATTTTATTAGTATCGAATTTTCTTGAAGATTAACGTTTGTGAGACAGTATAGTTAGAATGTCGTTATGATCGGATTCATGTATTTATATAGTTACCATGTACAGTTGTTTTATTGTCCTTTTTTAAGAGGCATACGTTTCATTTAAATATTAAATAGTCCAATATATAACGGATATATTTGTCGTGTAGTTTGGATTTATTCCTTATATTTATCTCAACGCATCGTTAGACTAAAAACAATCAACTGCAAATTATATATAACTATTACCAGTGTGTTTATTACAGCTATGTGTGATACGAAAAAGAATAATATGTATGCAATAATTCCGTCTGCTATATCAGCTACGCTGGACAAATACGTTAAACTCTAATTACATTAGACATTGCATTAATATAGTTTGGCACATGGAACAGTATATATAGTTAATTTGAGGGCATCCTCGCACTCAGCGGTACGTAATTCCGTTCAGGACTCACTCAATATAGTACTCTAGAGAGAAACGGAATTAAGTACCCTTTGGGTGCGAGGATGATGTGAGAGTGACATGGACAATATTGTTTTCAGTCGAATTAGAATTCGTCATGTGCGATTTCTCTATACATTACAATCGAACAAAAATATGTATATCGGACATAGGTAGAATGGTACCTTATTGATAGACAGAAAGTCTTGGCGTAGTGATGTTGTGTTAGCATTGAACACCTGAACATTTCGTCGAAGATGGGAGAGAGAAGCTTGAAGCAAATGATGAGTAATTAAAAACCCTCAATAAAGACAAACTGCCTTTAGAAATGGGTCCTAAGTAAATAAACACTCACGGTTTGCCGATGAATAAAACCTCGGGCGCTGATCTAAAAAGTCCATTAAAATCAAGCAAAATATGCTTGACTGTGATGTCCTCGTCACAACCAACACACCGAGGCCTATCCTCGCCTTTTAAAATGTATGAATGTGTAAAATATGCATGACCAATACGACACCGATGCAGGACTGTCTCGTCCTGATGACAATCTTGTCCTGACGACAATAAACGCCAGACAAAGGGGTTAAACCAATCAAGGGTTGAATGTGATGCAGACCACTCATATGAGATCCTCTATAAATCCATACAATTATAGCTGGTTGGCATCATTCATGGTACGGAGTTTTTGTTACCCGAGTTTACAAAAGATGGAATTGTCTACACAAGCTAATGATGTATGTTAGGTAATATAAGTCTGCGCGAAATACAAGTCTTTTACAGTAATAACAAGGACTTTCAGATGATGAATATAGCCAATCAATATTAATAATGTGGCATTAGATTCATGCAACTACTTTTGTAGTACATTTGTTGGGAATATAGAGTAGGCAGTTTACATTATTTAAAATTACTTTTATCCATCATCGAGGATATAACCGTGATATCAGCAACTCTGGAATTTCTATAATTTCGGTCATTTTCGGTAATTCTAGTAATCATGGTATATCAAATTCTTGTTATATAAAATACCTGGGTCAATATTGCTTGCAATGAGCTTCCCCTCATATTTGGACCTGAGGGATAGAAAACATGTCAGTCTAGAAGATATACTTGGATTACTACTTCATTGGTCAACAGTATCTGAAGCCATGCTGTAAAGTGATGTATATGTTTAACTATTTAATTGAAAAAATTATTACATCATAACAATCTGTGTAACAAGATGGATTATTCAAACTGTACATGGAGTTGATAACGGCAAAGATTGATCAGTAAATAATATGTAGTATTTTCAGCATGTACTAGTATTCTAAAGTGGATTTGACGCTTTAAAATATATTACTATTATAAAATATACGCTCTTACATTTGCTCTTCTAAATGTTCATTGTTCTTGGAAAATCCATCTACAATAGCTGCAAGAGAAAAGCATGAGTGCAATTAGGTAAAATTCATATTTATTCTAACAGTAGTGTGTAAGATCAAAGGTGCTGTTACTACTTCATTACACAAAATATAAGCATGTATACACTTCTCACAATTCCGTTTACGTCACTGCCCAAACCGTTACCACCCCTCAATAGTAACAGGTAAGAGAATGTTTATGATCTAAATCAGCCAGATACAGGTGCTCCTTGCTACCGTATTTGGGGTAAAAGCAAAAATATAGGCTAGAAAGACAACCGTGTGGTTTGGAAAAGGACAAATATATGATTTTATTTTTTTAATTGGGGTTTAGAGCCTCTTTCAAGATTCGTTCACTTATATCACAACATCTGCAGTGCTGAAACCTGCAACATCTGCAGTGCTGAAACCTGCAACATCTGCAGTGATGAATGTTGCAGTAAACCTGGTACTGACAATACCAAGGATGATAACGGCATTGCCACTCTACAGACATCACATCCTATCAATATCACGTCTGAAAGGTAACGTTCACGAACATTGGTGCTGGGCTCCCAGGGTGGGATTTGAACCTGGAACCTTTGGCTCCAAAGTCCAACATTTTACCATCGTGCTACCACCAGATAAGAATGATTGCAACTCTATAAAAGTATGCTGCAACCATGTATAAAATACAGCAACTCCTTATAGGAGACACAACGCTCCGTTAAAGGCACGGGAATTCTTGATAAGGAGCCGAGTGCCGTTTATAGGCAGAAAATCATGACGAGCGTCATTGACCTTCTCCCTTAATAAAACCAGAAAACACCGTGCCGAAAGGCGAAAGGGATTTCGAGCCGAGAAAACCAGTATATTTTAGCCTAACCTTTCTATGACAGCGTGTATGAATGTTCTCATCAGACGTGTCCATGTCTTGCCCATAAATTTCACATACAAATGTTTCACTTTGTACAGTCGTTTTACTGTATTTTGATACCCAACACTGTTGATCGATTTTTTTGGTTCCATTTCCATGTTACCACAGGTAAGGAAACCATGGCCAGCTGGTACACGTTTTATTATTTGAAGAAAGAACATATTAATGTTACGCTATTAAAAAAAAAAAAAATCAACACAATTACTAGTACTTAAATACTACAAAATCATCATTCTTATCTGATTGTCTTTTTATCTTATTTTGTTACTTTTGCAAACCATACGGTTGTTTTTCTAGCCTATTTATTGCTTCTACCTCAAATAGCAAGGAGAGCCTGAAACAGATGATTTTCCCCAATAAGGTCTACATATATACATGAAAACCAATAATAAACATTAACAACAATAGTTGCATATTAGTTGATCCAAGAGAGGATCATCCTACTTTATATCCCAGTTTATTTTCACTGGATTTCCTCGGATTTATATAATAAATACATCTATGATATTCAATATTTTAACATTAATAGTTATTTTATCTGATAATGTATAAATAGTTGATGTGTTACAAATTGGTCACAATGCTAATGTAATGAATTATGCAATTTGGAAAATATCCTAGTCAAAGTATAACAAAAACACACAGTATTTGGAAAAAGAAGAAAATTGGTGAAGTGTATATTTTCTAAAAGTTGAAACAGCCAATAATATACTTCTGTAGTTTGCTTCTTTGGTTTCAAGTAATGTCTTCATAAGGGCCAACCGCTCCTGAAACAGATATCATTAAATGGATAAAACATACACATTACTACTATATACCAGCTGTCAAATAATATAGGCAATTCAAATTTCAATCTACAGGTACATGTTTTAACTTGCATGAACTATTCAACACATATATTTTCCAACCCTATAAACATGATAAAATCTCATATGACAATATTGTTTTATTGAATCCAAGCTGATTCAGACCATGGCTCATTAAGAACTGGCCGATTCAGACCTCCAAAATCCTGATTCGGACCTATTTCCAGGTTGATTCAGACCCGTTTCCAAGGTCCGATTGAGCCAAGGTCCAAATCATCATAATGCCATGTCACTTTCCTTGCTAATCATCCAATAAAGAATTGTTTTGAAATGACAGAACTCCATCATATTTATTCAATCATCATGTATCTTACGGATACATACTTATGAACAGTGAATATATAATTATATATTAAAAAACTGTCCTATGAAGATGTTTTCTGTGTCTTTAAAGCAAATAAGTGATTTGTTTACTCAATGGCTCTGATGTCATGATGTCAAAAGAATGTGGCAGCCTAAGGGTTAATATGTTCAACTGTCACACCAGGAATTCACTCATCATGCATGATGACCTGTCTTTAAAAAAGCGCAACGAGAACAAGATGAAACAACATACATGCGCCTCTTTAACTGTCCATTCTAGCTCCTCTTCCATCCTCTCGTAATCCAGATCCAGTTTCTGTAAACTTTCTCTTAACATGGCATTTTCCTCACTTAAATTTTGAGAGTCAAGTGACCTGAGAAAATGGATATTAATAAATTAAGTAATGAGATAGCGAGCATGAAAAATCATGTGTGATACGGGTAACTGAAAGTGTCAATATCATGAGGATGTGGGTATCTGTTATGATAAGATTAAGCAATGTTTGATTACTGTCCGATGTTGATTGGTTGTTGGTTGATTTGGGGTTTAAAGCCACTTTCAAGATTTGTTCACTCACATCATGGCTTGCATGCATATATACTGCTTGTACTAGTCTGG
>JAUTBT010058835.1:0-14984 GCA_032361225.1 Lepetodrilus schrolli | reverse complement strand
AATATCTCAATTTTCTATAGTCTAATAGACTAAGGGGGATAACTCTAATCATTGAACACGGTCAAAATAACCTTTCATGACCACTGGTACCATAATAGCTACTTACACATTAAAAAAAAAATAATAATAATAAAATATTGAAAACCAGTGGAATATACGAAAATATAGTTGGTGATCCCAATATACTTGTGTAGACACATCAAATTTACACACTTTCATGTAAAAAATACGTTTGACCATGAAATATGTAAACAAACCCGTGATTGTTCGCTTTAAAAATGTCCTGTTTATTTAATGTAGTCAGTTTGTGATAAAATATAAACGAACAAAGCTTTGGATCGTATATAGCAGATAAGGCATATTTACTGTTAGGAATATATACATGCATCGACTCGCAAAGCATATTCTATGATATGATGTTTACAATACAGAAACACACCAAAAACGTATTCTCTATAATGTATCATCTATTTGTTTATATCTCTATTTAGGTCATCATGTACCATTATCAGATATTTCCTTTGCATTGTGCTAATCTAATTTGTCGCAACGGGACAAAATTTCCCATGAGATAGACCGCTTGTTACATTGTTACATTGACAATCATGTTGCCTCTATCTATTTAGTCCTCCAGGGTTATACAAATACTATTGACCTTTCGGTTTATCAATTATTGTTGACCTATGAAACAGTATAACACGAGTCTCTAGATGTTTGCCCACTATTGTAAATATCAGTCTGGACTGTTTGATACGGGCAACGTGTGGCTACCCTGGTCAGGTATAATACCATGTCTAACATTCGCTGATAAAGCGTACATGAACTGATTCACAACATAAATTATTTGGCTTCTAATCATTCTTCCTGAAGTCGTTCTAGTTAGTAAATTCAATTTGTTAGTTTGTATATACTAGACGTTCCAACATGGCCATACTGATAAAACATTAAGTTGAAATTTGTCTAAACAGTTGCCATTAACTGTCAACCAAACCGAACAATGTGTTATCTAAACAATAGGTCATACGATCAATATGTCTATCTGTTATGACATTACGTATGACAGTCCTCTGACGTGCTAAAGCATCGCGTGCACTAGTTAGCCCTGGGCGCTTTTCCTGTCTGTATGACGAGAACATTTGCTTTTCATGATCAAAGAGTGCAATCTGAAATTCCTTTCAAGCAGTAAAGATGTATTCGTAAATCAGTGAAAACAGTATTCATCAAAAGTAGAAAGATATACATTACAAAGATATGAAAATTCATCTATTGACCAAGTTGATTAGTTCAGTAAATAAGTATCTAATGAGAAATACGATTAACTACGGATGCTGGTATTTAAAATGTATTTCAATGTGAACGAACTTCACCCTGTCAGTGTATATAGCGTCTCCTTTCATCTGTATGATAGCGTCATCCGGGTCACCGTCTTGTCATAGATTCTCCATCTGCTCCGACAGTGAAATCTCTCAGCACGCACTTTACGTGTATTATTTGCAGTTATGTGTAACAAAGATATATTTTGCATGCTTTTGACTATATGTGCACTTTATAAAAACGTTTTCGAATGAGATCTCTATAAGGCAATCAATAAATTAATGCATAATGCTTTTAAGTCTAGAGCAGAATTTACCGAATATATGTATAGATGTTTATGTGTGTGTATGTGTGTGTGTGCGTGTGTGTGTGTGTGTGTGTGTGTGCGTGTGTTTGTGTTTGTGTGTGTGTGTGTGTTCGTGTGTGTGTCTGTGCGTGGGGGGAGGGGTGGTATTAAATAGTAACTAGGATACAGGACATCACAATATATCATTGAACAGAATGAACAGAATGGTTGGGTTCTGGAGTTATTGTGTATTGAAGTGTATTGGTGCGTGTTGCAATAATTCGCCGACAACCGCGGTTAGCTAAGCGGGAATGACACAAGTTTGATTGCTTTGCGAGAACAAAATCTTTCATCCAATACAATATCGCCATGAATAACCTAATTCGCAGGAAATGCGCCCGTTCATTCTTTAGAAGAAGACATTGTATTACTCCGCAGAAGCGTTTAGATATGGCGAGCAATATATCCACACGATTGGAACTACATAACTACAGCGGGTATATAGAAATGAAATTACAACAGGATTTCAATGGCTTATTTTTATACTAAATAAGATGAAAACATGCAGTATTCCTGTCGTACTGAGATGAACTATCGGTCTTATTGACTGACAGATATGGTTGTATTTAGAAGGACCATGGCTGGCTGAGCTCAAAGTGTTGGCATAATCATGAGCTTCGAGAAGGTAACCTACGACTGATTCAAAGTGTTTAATACGCTGTATTTCGCATATGGACAATAAGCAAGCAAGGACATTGCTACAATAAAATCTCAATTGCCTTGGGCAATGCATTCTGAGCCATAGGTTTAGATAACGCAATGTGTGAAGACTAATATTAGTATGTAAGTGACCTTTAAAAATAAAATTAATAAAACCCCAATTCGTAATTTACCGATGAAATACATTTTCCAAGCAATGTATCATGTGCCTAACTCAACCAATAGCCAATGAACTACCCTAGAGCATATGCTTAGTGTAAGTCATTATAACGTATGTGTGTGTATGTGTGTGTGCGTGTGCGTGTGTGGTGTGTGTGTGTGTGTGGTGTGTGTGTGTGCGCGCGTGTGCGTGTATGTGCGTGTGTATGTGTGTGTATGTGCGTGTGTATGTGTGTGTGTGTTACCTTTCTGACGCGATATTGATAGGATGCGATGTCTGTAGAGTGGCAATGCAGTTATCATCCTTGGTCTTCTCAGTACCAGCCGGTGCTCGCAGGTTTACGGCAGCATTCAGCGCTACGGATGTTGCGGGTTTCCTCCTGCGATAAACTGACAAGTGGTGATATAAGTGAACGAATCTTGAAAGCGACTTTAAACCCCAATGTAAAAATAAAAAAATTAAAAAAAACACAGATGACGAAATACACTTACTATCGGAATTACAAAAATGTGACGTATAATCCGATCGTGCATAAATCTATATATTTCATAAACTTGACCCTAGCAAATGTTTTTAATAATGTCTTTATTGCAACACTAGTGTATGACTAACCACAATTGCATCAGTTTGTGTCTGTTTTTTTCTGTCTGTTTTTTCTTTTAAAAGTTCTTGTTGTATTATTTGTAACTTGATAAGGACAAAATGCAAATTGGTCATTTCCATTTAAACGTATACGTATGAGTGAGACATTGTCAGCTACTGCAAGGGGATCCGTATAATAAATCATCTGTGACGATCTGCCCCACCTTCCTTACCCAAATTGAACCACGGATGTCGGCATTACGCTACGTTTTGAGTCGATCACGCTGTTCTAAGTACGATACACTATAACAACTCACCATGTCATCGCTACTACTACTACTAGTAGTAGTAGTAGTAGTAGTAGTAGTAGTAGTAGTAGTAGTAGTAGTAGTAGTAGTAAGCAATTCTAAGCAATATATGGACCCTGTTATCTCCATGTTATGTCTTTTATTGACTAGTGTGTTCCAGAGTTACCATCCAATGTGTTTAACTGAATACCAGAGTCTCGTATCCGCTATGTTAAACATGCAAATCCTTTCCGTCTGAAAAACTCCGTTCGTCTGCATTGAACATAACGACTATTGTTGTCTTCACATTATACAGGTGAAGTGTCCTGCGTCTGTGATTGACCCAAATAGCCGTGTACCTGGCAATGAGAATCGATCTGTCACTATGTCAACAGCCTGGTCACTTGTCCAGCCTGGACATCTATTGTCCAATACGGCCAGTTAGAGGAGGGTGGTAATGAAGATATGAAGCCAATGTTTGCACTCACCGTTGTTATAGAACTAGGTACTGAAATTTGCCATTTATTTGAAGACAAATGTGAATGAGGTGTTGATATAAAAACGTGGACAGCGATGATCGAATGGCTCGGATTTACAATGAGGATAATCGTTGGCAGTTAGAACAGCAACAAAACCAGGAAGCGCTGGAGTGTGATCTGTGGTCATCGTGCAGACAGCTCAAGTAGGAGATTCCTGAGACCAGTCTAGTACACCATGTCATGAGGATCTCGTGTCCACTCAGAGGCCACAGCGCTCCCGTATCTTGTTCACATGTCACTACGAGATCGACTTGGAGAGTGCTGGATACGAGCTTCATTATAGGGTTTTATAAGTTTGATATAGGTATAGAATTCCAAAGGTGTACGGATAGGAGACAATCGCAATTTGTCAAAAATTAGATCATTTTATTTCGATGATCTTTAATGTATTTGTACTTTACCTGGACAATGACAGCAAGATCCTAAGTTTTGACACTGAACGAGTAATAGTGTGAGTGTGTGTTTGTGTGTTTGTGTGTGTGTGTGTGTGTGTGTGTGTGTGTGTGTGTGTGTGTGTGCCTGTGTGTGTGAGAGAGAGAAAGAGAGAGAGAAACAGAAAGAAAGAGAGAGAAAGAAAGAAAAAACAGAGTGAGAGAGAAAGCGAGAGAAAGAGAGAAAGAGATAAAGCGAGAGAGAGAGAGAGAGAGAGAGAATGAGGAAGGGGTAGGTAGATAGACATTCACGGAAAACACGGACACAAACTACTGTATATATTCGCTGAACTATTAGATATATTAACGCGACCATTTCCTTTTGTCTTTGTCTGACTGTTTGCTTTGATCTGATGAATTCCAGTCTAGTCTATACATCGTTCCCAACTACACCCGTACACCTCATACCACATACACAACCATTATCTAAAACTGTTCCCATTCACACCACCCCACCCTCACCAGCATGATCAGCCACACCTTGTTTGAATCCACCCCTGTTTGTCCCAACCTACGCTTCCTCGCCTCTTCATCCACGTACGTTATACACTCACCTTTCTACATCTCATTTCGTGTCGCCCCAATTAGTACCTTACTAATAGCAAATAAATCTTAAGAAGGGCGATCATAATCATGCATATATTCCTATCAAATAACACGGATGCATCCATTCATAAACTAATGCCTTAATTAGCGACCAAGCATATGTGGCCCGTGTTTAATAATGGTTATATTAGGCCTTCATATCGGCTAATGTCAGATGAAGCAGCTCCGCATTTGATGACCTGTGCTCGTGACCCGTATGGTGGCTCCCTTGTTCAGTTGTTACGCCTAGCTCCGTCCGTGTAACCATCCCGTGTTCCAGTAAATCCTACCCAGCTACCCCAATCAGTGTGTTCGGTAGAGCCAGATGGCAACAGATCAGGCAATTATCTGCATGTTTACTGCGGCGTTGGGTCTATTTAGACGTATGAATTGATTCATCGTCGGGTCAAGTGAGGGCAACTTCAGAGACACGGCTCACTTCCGCTTGTTGGACAGTGGCGCGAAACACTTGTACGTACCACAGAAATGTCAAAGCACTTTAAACCTGGCAGATTAGGTCTGGAACATTGTTGATAATTAATTTAAGATGCCAGGCCGACAGTTGCAAAAGGTCAAAGCAACTAAAGTAATTGATGTTATGCAAGATTTAGAAGAAGCATAAATTGTCGCTTGGTGTTGGGATGCGACAGAGACCCAAAAGTCCCGGATGTACGACAGAACTCTTTACAGTACTTTACAGTAATATTATATAGTATGATACCTATGTATTGCATTAAAATTATTATATAACTATTCAGAGCCCTGCGCCTGTAAACTTGCTCCACATGTATATAGCGTGTCAGTAGTATTAAAGAAATCTAAAGATGTACACAAATAAATAATTGATGGAATCCATAGGGCCCAAACTCAGTATTATTTCGCACTGATTGTCCGGATGTAATGGTTGAGAAAACAATTGACGTTGCAAGGTATGTTAGTGTGTTACATTGATCCAGTTTTCACTAATCCGCTTGAACACGCACAAGCTGTTGACAGTAAGGCCAATGTTAGCATCGCCGGGAGTCGTCCAGTTTACTATACGGATACGTATCTTACAGTTTATAATAGGTCCGTAAGATCTTATAACGTGATATACAGGTATGCTTACTTATGTAACTCGGAAAGGTAAGGACGTCTTTCGTCTTGTATATTTACTTTTCAATAAATTGTTGTAGTTGGTTCCACCAGGCATAATAAATACCAGAGTCTAAATTATTTATGAGTTCATGAAAGAGCGATACCTTTGTCTAGCCTTTACCTGAACACAATATAAAATATGTCCAAGCTGTTACGGTATAGGTGTGTCATTGATCGCCCAATACATGACATATCATCTGTCAGTGTGAGGTCGTGTTTTCAATGTAAGGTCACACTGTTATTGTCCATGGGAACTTTAAACGTCGATTACTCTTGACTTCAAATATTCTACAGCGTTTAATGTGTCTCAACTGATTTTAGAATTATAGATTGTCAGCCTTATGTTTTACAATTTAAATATATCAACATACGTCAATAAGAATCAAAAGGCATAATATCGGATGGTACATACACAAGCTTCCTTACTAAACAAGATGTTGGGCCCCCAAAACGGGATTTGAACGCGAACCTCGAGGGTTGTTCTATCTGACACACTATCCATACAGCCATTTATTGAGAATGTTTATGTGTTTTTGCAAACTATAAACTGAATCTGAGACCAACATTACTTAAACTGGAAATAATTACATTCAACGTACTTAGCTCCAATGCTTCTGAAGACCCGGTCCTCATTATTCATATACCAGACTTACGTTGACAATTTACAACGATATATAGTGGGGGGTTTCCAACACGCATGCGATCTATTGCCAACGTTAACTAGCCACGAGAGTTTAGTTTGTCTTACATTGCTTTATTTCCGTAGGTATGACATATCTCATTAGCCGTGCAATAAATCTGCGTTGTATTTAACGACGTCATGCGTGGATGGCCTTGCATGGCAGCATGGCAGCATGGCAGCTTGGCAGCTATTCGAGAACTACTAGCAATGTTAGACAGGAAATTGTGACAACTGGTCGCAGGAATCAATAGTAACTTTACTATTACAATGGAAAACAGTGACATGATAAGCTTAAAAGGGCAGTAAATAGAACGCGTATATATTGTAATATATATGCTAATAAATCCAAGTTTCTAATTCCAATTAAGTCCCTGCGATCCGAAGTCTGCTGTAATTTTTTTTAATTTTCTTTTATAAATGGGCAATATTATCTAAAACGTGTAACTCGCTGACAGTGCATTGTCATTGTAGCAGGTTGTGCATCCATATTGTAAAATATAATTGGTTAATTATTGCAATGCAGTGAGTATTATCATCTCTTGATAATCTTGCACTGGGCTATTGTGTTAAAATGCCATTCCGTAATTATTCCTATATAGATAACTTTTTCTGCTAGTGAGCAATTCTCTCAGTAATAGCTCGTGTCTACGCTGCATGTTTTCTTGTTCAACTGCCTACATCTGTTGAAAAATGTCACTGCAACTGCATACGCGTAATTGTGTAGGCACAAAGAGAGGGTGATCTGCCGGAAGTTTTAAAAAAAATACATGTGAATGAGTCATGATGCCCCGAGGGCTATCAAATAGCCGTCACGGTCGAATGACCACAACGGCGTTCAAACTAGTATGTAGTTATGTTGTCACGTGATGTGATAGTTGGCTGCGCAAGTCCTACGGTGAGGGGGTGTACATATAAAAATGTGAATACATTGCATGTGTGTGGACTATAAGTCTATTGTTGATGACAAATAGTGACAGAAAGATTTAGTTAAAATGTGTACAGGCATAGCACGTGACCTTATAATTCAAGATGACGCCTGTCCTTATTAGGCACACTATATTTGATCTATTCATATAAATGTATGATACTCTCCTTTTACACGCTGACCTGAAGTTCTATTGTACATCGACAGATATGGATTGACACGTGGATACTAAATATCGGAATGTAGCAGTTGTTATTCAGTTAATGTGCTAGCAGGTTTCTTTGAATACACTAGTAATATGTCATTAAACAGTGGCGATAACTAATATTAATAGCCATGCATTTTGAGTTCAACAATTAATCCCTTCTGAAAATTGCAACCGTTTTACTTTTATGATTACTTATTATAAATGCGGTTATGATGCAGTGTATTAATATTGATCTCTGTAGCATGGCCATAAGAGGTGCAAAAGGACCACACTGATAAAATAACAAGACATGTTGTACTCGTTACCATGAGTCAATAACTGTATATAAATATACAACATCGTATAAATCTAACGCACATATGTAATAACATATATTAGACTGGGCAGCTTTGTGTATTATGTATTATGAAACTTCATAAATGTAGCATTTAGTTATTTATTATTTAAAAGGAGGGTTATATAGGGCAATATGAAAATAAGTGTATTCTATACAAATTCAGAGCCAGCCTTGCCCTGAGATCATAATATATAAAGTTATTAATCCTGATGTGCATGTATATGTTTGGACCAGTACATTATTGCACTCCAAACTACTATTAAGAGAATTAACAAGACATATAAAACAGACACAACACTGTAAACAGAGTATATACTTGTATGACATTCATATTGAAGGTCATAAATTAAATTCCATACGTGCATACTGTAATTAGATATATATATGTGGATTATGTCAGAATATATCTTGTGCTAAAAATCATATATTTTCTAAAATGAGAGTATTGTTTTCCCTTACAGATTGCAATAGTTGGCTGATTCAACTGTGCTGTTGTGGTTTCGTATATTTGACCTGTGTATTTGTATCGTCTACTATGGCTACTGAACGATATAAATGGTCGACCTACATATTATAATAGGGATATGGCAAAGGTAATTAAAGTAAGTCAAATAGTGTATCCTAATATGGGCCAATATGAAATACTTACAAATATGTACAGAGTATTTATCACTAAAACACCGTGACGATATTGTGTTAGATAAGATGCAATTAGAACTGTTATTTATTCAATCTGCAAAGTTTCTAATAATATGTTGGAATGAGTACATGCAAATGTGTGAAATACTGGTCGCTGTTGTAGGACATTTACTATATTCTACATAGCACAAGGTCAAACACAAAGCCACACCTGGCCCCATTGCACTTCAATGGAATGAAGAACATCACTTAAACACGGCACGGTCGACTGAGTTTCCTCTAGTGGATTGTGAGAAGGACACTGCGCGGGCACGCCACTTTACGTGGACAGAGGACATCAGTCAGAACAACGACCTTAGACACCCTTGGTCACACTAGCCACCAGGGAGAGGATGCGTAGTCTTATTGTCGTTTAATATGCTTACAATCGTCTTCAGAGAGGCGAATTTCGGGGTTTCGTGTAATGCCAGACCCAGGGGGCGATCTTAAGGGATTTACACACCCCCTTTCCCCCAGTCATAGCACTACAGTAAAACAAATCAGACACCAACACTACCCCCCCCCCCCCCCCACAACCACCACCCCCCACCATCCACACGACATATTGAAATACGTATATTTGACATTGTCAGTCGCTCACTCTATGTAGAATGATGCAGATTCCACCTAAAGTGTAGTCATAGCGGAATGTTTTACGTTCCTGATGTCAGTTTTCTTTTGGGAGCCTGAACATACTTGTGATATGTAGGTCTGCATAGATGCTCTAATCACCTCAAAATCTTACATGACGAGACAGGTGTTTTGTCGTTATGCTTCTGGTTTGAATAATTGAATAACATACCGCTGTGGCAGGTGTGATGTAGTGTTCATCGGTAGTCTTACAACATCCTTTACGTTGTAAACACAAGCTATAGAGTAACACACAGCTTTTGTACATCTATCTCGCTAGGGAGTTTTTTTTAGAGGGACGTCTAGTTTGAAATGTGGCTGGTGGGAATTTTGAGCTGCTGGGCATTGTGGGTGTGGTTGGGGGGGGGGGTTGGAGGGCGGCAGTTTGGGGCAGCTGAATGTTCAGAGTATAGGTTCTTGGTATCTAGGTACCCGTTGTGATGTTCTGCTTGCAAGGTATCCTCTAGAGATGAAGTTACGGTATATTTAAGATTGGTATACTAGATGTGGGTATCTGTTAGACTGGTATCCTAGATTATCCTAGATTAAAGTAACTGTCTATACAAAGTCATGTAGATATAGTGTATCCTATAGCCAGATGAGGGATTCAAATTATGTCTACAGTGTATCATAAGTGAAAATGTTTACCTGCAATGTATACTAGATTGATATGTCTATCTGAATTGTATTCTAGATGATACTGTATTTTTGCAAGGAAAATAATTTCCTTTTCATCTTCCATGTTTAGACAATAGAAAATACTGTACATTATTCAATGTTTACAGGTTTGATTGGCCACACCACCATTGTGATTTCCTCTGGAACTCTTCTTTCTAAAGACCCTGTATTCACATAAACATTGAAGACAGTCATGTAATTCTTTGTACTTTTCCATAAATATGTTCATGCTGTCGTTTCAGCGTTCATTTTGTATAGTTATATCTCCCATTCCTTGGTTATGCCACTATCCAATAGGTTGTGTCTTACACGTAACGTAAATGGACATGTATTGCATATTACACGCTGTGGTTATGCCACAATGTGTTGTGTGCTGAAACTAGCCCCAAGAAGGTCTTCCAGAAAACGGCCATTAACAAGAGATGCCAGGAACTCCACAACAGGTTTGTCATTGATACCATACAAAATGGTAGCATGTCAAGATGCCTGATGATGTAATGATGGTGGGCATTGTTGTGCTATGGTACAGGACAACAAACAGTTTGCACAACTTGCTTACATAACCAGACTTCCTGTTCAGTGACTGGTGTCCTAGGATTAATAATGAAATACTAATTAATGTGTGAACACTGGTCCTTCATTCCTATCATAAATAAACACTCCTATTCCATCCGACGAGTTTCCGTGCTTAGAGAGAAATATATGTAAAGCGCAGCATTGCTGTGGTATACTAGAAGGCCTACTAGCAATCATGAACACACTTCAACATTCATCATCAAGTCAATGGTCTGGGAACACCTCCATATGAATAAGCATGAGGCTCGTGTGTCCACTACGCCGCCATCACTCTCTATATATAGTCATCGAGAGCACTTTCGAGGGCTAGTATATACAGCCATCGAGAGTACTTACGAGGGGGTTATGGTTTCGTAGTGGATACGAGAGCTTCATTAAAGGTACCCCTTTTCAACTAGAATTATGTCATACGATCACTTGCCAGATGATTGCTAGCTAAGGATTATGACATTTGTACCATTACGATGTAGCAGTCCGATTTCAAATAATGATGACAACAATGGGGTAGCTTTCCATCCGAAATATCATATAAGTAGGAATGTATATACTCAATGTCAGTTGTAATAGTTTTACACTGGTACGATGACATATTACTAGTATACGTAACGTGGGTGTGTTGATGTACTTGACGGTATTTGCTATCAAACAGGAATAACAGGTACACGTATATTACTTTAACCCTGTCTTGATCATGAAGTCCTTTTACAGATAAATCTACCTTGACGAAGGCAACATTGTTCCTAAACTGGCTATAGAAACATTTGAATAGTTGTGATTAAGCAGTAGTGTGTATAGCTATGCTCTAAGCGCTGCCAAGTAGACGTTAGAATAATATTACAAGCACGCTTTTGCAGTTAGAATTAGAGCTTTCGTAAACAGCCTGCGGGTACTAGTTTAGGATTTACAAAAGATGGCATTAGCTGATCCGCAACTGAATGCTGATGACTGGAGAAGCAATCCATGTGCGGTTTCTATTATCTGGGGGTCTCTTTGTCAATAAGTCCGGCGCGAGACTGACCAACGTCAGACCACTGTCCAGGCACTTTCACAGTGAGTTGGGATTACTCAGAATATAAAGCATATTGCAGTTCAACGTCAGCTATGCAGTAAAAATCAGCTGTTCTACATTACAATAGATTACAATATATATTATATATAATATATGAAAATTACCGACTTTCATTCTAATCCTATAGAATAAACGAACAATGGCTCTAACCATTTGAAAGAAGACGACTTACTTGTATTAAAAATGCATGGCTTCAATATACGAGTCTATTCCCTCAGACAGAGGACGGTGGGACAGATGGTTGTCAATACTAAAGATCTCTGAAAGAAAATAATTTCTTCCGGTTGCCAGCATAACAATATAACGACTGTGTCAACAGGTTCGATCACTTTCTAGGTGCGAACGATGTTTAAATATTAATTTCCAATTAACATATTTGAATAACGAATATAGTTGATGTGGCAACATTTTCATTAACCCCGGCAACTGTCTGACACATTTAATGGTGTGTGAAACATTACTAGCATGACATCTCCTCAAACACAAAGATGGATTTTTAGTCGTCGCCCCAGAACCACAACACCTAGGATGATGATGTAACTGATCCAAATGGATGGCATTTTTTCTAATATATGAGGATTTTAATAGGAGTAAAAAATTTAATAAAACATAGTATTCAAGTGTATGTATGCTATTTACACTGTTTATATTAACGTCTTACCGAATTATCTTGAAATAACCAGTAATAAGTGCAATTCGAGTAGGTTTATGAGAACAAGCATGCTACTTTGCCTGACTAATAACTATGCAAATTAGGAAGCTATGACCGTGTGTGACGTCATGACGTCTGACGTCATACTACTATTTATAGATGTTACTATATGGAAATAGTAAACAAGATGACAATTACGATCGGAAACTAGATATGCTAATCGACGGTATTTAATACATGTTTACAGTTTGTAGTAAGAATTATTTCCTGTGGTGTATTTATCAGTGAGTGAAGCGGTTTACAATATTTACTGACCTGTATGTATTCCTACGCGTCTTTAAAATGTCGATTCACACGTTAATGTTTTCTTCTTATAGAGAAGTATTTAAGCTTGACATTAGATGATAATGAGATTATTAACCTCGTGTCTTTAGTTATCGTCTATATCCTGCATTTAGGGATAATCTCTATGTATTATACTCGCTGAAGCTCATCTAATACAAATAGTATCCCTAAGTGTAGGATATAGACGATATCTAAAGGCTCTCGGTTAATAATCTCTATGTATTTTTCATGCGCTGTACCCTGACGTTTCATATGATATACTAGTACATGTAGTTGTAAATATTCCGTTAATACTTGGAATGTAGTAGATAAACTAGAACTTGAATAGTTTCCTTGACCATTCCTCGATTTCATTAACCCAAGGTGTTCTATATATTAACGTGGTAATTGACAGACATGCTTGCTAACTGTTTCCATTCGTGATCACTGTATTTCTTCCTCTAATTTTCTCTTAGCAAAATATTCAGTTATCTTGTTGAAAACCCGTAGGATTAATTCATTACTGTACTTAACATAATAATGATGATTTACTGAGAGGCCGCGGTGGTTTGTCGATGTGGTGTATTATATGGTGTCAACGAAATGGAGAAAATTAATATTGCTTGAACTCCAAAATGTTTAATGTTTTATAAAGTTCGTTCTTCAAAATAATCAAATATCTGTATGGTATCTAACACTATATACTTATGTATACAGTAAATAACACTAGAAACAAATAGTTTAACATTTATCAGAGGAGATAATTACTTAAGTAGTTTGTCTAAATTAAATTTTCTTTTCAAAATAATTATCTTTGATAGCACCTTTACATTAGTACAATCATTTGGATGTATTTGCTTGATTTATATAGTTAAGTACATACGCACCCACTCACTCACTCTCACTCTCACTCTCACTCTCACTCTCACTCTCTCTCTCTCTCTCTCTCTCTCTCTCACACACACACACACACACACACACACACACACTAAAATATATATATTTATGTGGATTGGAGAAAAAACACCGTCCTTCGAGAAGATTTGCACAAACTCGTTCTCCTCTGGTTTACGAATTCTCCCTTTCACCTACATAATGATCCTTACGTGGTATCAATAATCTACAGACGCATGCTCCCCCCGTAATATAATAGCACGTCTTGATCGACCCTGTACAACAATCCCACTAAATCCCATTCAAAAAGTAAAACAACATGTTAACGACGTCGACGTAAAACTTCAATCAGATTGCCTATATCCACCTTGACTTCCCGCTCGTACCATAACTATTATGCGCTGACTTTATGTGTTTGCACAACCTGTGGTCCCATTCTTGGCGAGATTCCGGACTAATTAGTATAGCCACAATGATAGACTACTTGGAACTGTCTTCTCTCGGTCTAGGAGGTCTTCAAAAGACGGACCGATCCTCACCGAAGCCACGACAGATCTCGGATGGTCGATATACTAAATAAAGGCCCACCGGTGCTAGCGGTAAAGTGAGCAGGTGTTAATGTACGGCTAATTGGGCCCAATACCACGTGATGTGGAGGAAACACACTCACTCGATACGAGGCTACGCGACTTCAGGATGTAAAATCCATCTTTCCCGCGAGAGTTGTCCTCGCAGGCTTTCAAAATGATCTTTTAAAGACGTTCTTGCATATGTGCCCGACTTTAAAAAATACATTCTTTGTCATTCTCGCAGAGATAGTAAAATGTGTCGATGCTAAAGCAAGACATTGAAAGCTAATGGTCCGGATAGGTCACGTAGTCGGTGACATAGTGCATTGCGACTTGTTTATGACAAGCATCCGTTGAGGCAATGATTTAATTAGTAATTAGCTGATCTTTGATGTACAGTATATACAGTATTCCGGCAATCTGCGTATGTCGGCATAATTTCAAAGTCCTGGCCAGCAACAATGCATGCCATTCTACATTAGTTGCATAAACCGGCACTCTTTTTGTCTTTTAAAACCGGTATATTATCTTGGTCCCAACGAGTGCCGGTATTGCCAGAGTGCACTCTTACAGTCACTGTCTAAAATCAGGCAATGTGTCAAATGTATTAAATTTTCAGTGAATTTCAATTCATTCAAGCAATATTTAACAAGCCTGAAATGACAAAAATGACTGCCTTTATTTGACAGATTGACTGGCGTGAGTTTGATGAAAACAATTG
>JAUTBT010058824.1:0-14984 GCA_032361225.1 Lepetodrilus schrolli | reverse complement strand
TCCTGTTTACAAATGGCATTAATTTTCAAGTAACATACTTCTGGTGAAAATATTAAAGGTTAATACATAATATATTTATTGTAAATAATCCATACTGGTGTAATCCAGCTTTGATGGCTTATGCAATTCAAGAATTGTTACACATTTAATATTGCTCTCAGCTGTCAAAGTTATCGCTCTATTGCCTTTAACAATGACAGTTTTCTCTATTACAGCTGTACCTATATACAGATAATTATACCTCATAATAGTTATGCCTATAATATTTATCCATGTTAGATGTCATTGTACATTGCCTATTACTGATGAATATTAATGAAGCTGTAATTATGAACGACACTTCCCCATCCAGGTGTCTGTGGCTGGTGGCTGGTAGCTGGACTACTAGCAGTGTTTAGTATTATGTTCAATATATCAGCAGACTTGTGTGGGGATAATGTCTGAATGTACTGTTGTAGTCATTATCACAGCAATCAATGGCGACAGCTGGCCGAGACAGCAGGAGGACAATTATTGAAATATGTGTACTTGTTAATCACAATGTACAACTAGCATAAATGTATGGAGTGCAGTGTGCTTTGTACTAACAGTCTGATTACTGTTGAGTGGATTGCTTTCCTCTGTGGTTATACATACTGTTCTGAACATTGCTGTCATTCTGGCTGATTTACCATATGGACCTTTTCCTTGTGATTGGATGTGGTGTGTCGGACCTTTGCGATGTTGTGTTCGTGTCAGAATATTGCCATGTCAAAATATGGATGTTCTAAGGAGTGCATCATTATACACTACAAGAAACACTGTCCACATTTGGAACCACAGTTCATTGCATTTCAGGTTGGTTTGTTTTTGGGAAAGGCTAAAATATATTCCTGGGAATTGGCACATATGACTACATTTGCCAATTTAGTTCAAAATGATGAATAGTCAAATCTAGGACAACCTAATGGCAACAGTGACTAGTCAGTCAGACGGACCTTCTCATGACTAGTCTTGTTCTTGTTGTTGCTTCCTTCTTACCTCATCTTGTCATATTATTTTTAGTATATCTGTTGTCTGTTTAATTGTCAATTACAGATGACATTATTTTTTATATTTTTTTATGAGCAGTTTTTTTAAATATTTTTTTTATGAGCAGTTTGTTCCTATGTTGGACCATGCTTATAAAATTGTATGAAGTCATTGCTATTATCTTGAACATCAGTTTTGAACATCAGTTTTGAACATCCGATTCCATATTTCTCACAGTGCCCTGCTTCCTGTGTAAGCAGTCTCTCTATGACTTGTCTGATTGATTCCAGGTTGCATTCCGCACAGCCGGGTCACTCTCAGATGTTGTGGTGGAGACACACCGCCGTAAGCACCTGGCCTACCTCATGGCAGACCAGGGCGCCCTCGTTAACCCAGAGTCGTCGCGGAACCTGCCGAAACAGGTACACAGCACTCTACAGTCACTGTGAACGTTTAGCCCTTGTTCCATGAAGATGTCATAACTAGAAACATTTCACATCTGCAGGAAAAATTTGGATTACATCATTTTGAATAATGTAGTGTTATTAGCATTGATTTATGTTTGAGTCTACTACACCCATAAGCAGACGCCCATTATTTTTATTATTGCTGAAATACTATGGCAATGGTACATAAAGGGGTATACCACAGTTTCTTTCCACTATCATTATTCATATAAATCAGCTTAGTTCAAGAGGCTGTTGTTGCTAAACTGTTCAATCAGCATGCACTAGGTGTACACCCACTTGTACAGAAAGGCCCAAATATCCATATAAACCGAAAAATAGAGGGGGGTCAATCACGTCAGATTTTGGCAAAATGCTGTGGAAGACAAGCAGTGAAAATCAACAACTCTCATATTGGCAGCAATATTGACCTAACAACTGCACATTGCTAATGCATACGCCTTCCTATCATACAGGTGTAGTGATATAAATTTAGATTGCAATTAAACTGCGTGGAACCTACTTCATTTGGAACACAATACCATGCATATTACTTAACATACAAAGATACCAGGGCACAGACAATGGAACGTATGCAAAACCTACTTTTTCTATGGACTACATGGCCACCGTTGACAATAGGAAACTGTGGTATACCCCCTAAGTCTCTCATCTCACTCATGGCTTAGTCATTTTTATCCATATTTGTTTTTCCAGGTTTTCAACCCACCATAAACAAATGCTTATACAATCAGTGTAATACATTATTGAACGGTCCCCGCATTAGCTGACGTTATGTTTGCTGTTTCCCTAGCAACTAAACAAGCGTCACTTGAGGAGGTCAAGGTCACTGGTCTCGGTCCTACTAAACGGAGACGTGGAGGATGATGACTTTGGTAAAGCCAAAAATATCCGCCAAACAGAGTTACTGGTTGACCTACGAGAAGCCATCCTGCAAGTTGCTCGTCACTTCCAGTCACTAGACCCAAAGAACAACAAAGTGGTAAGTAGTAACACTCGTCAGTTCCGATAGTGAAATTAACCTTTCTCACTATTGTTTGTAAATTGGCAATAAACTTTAAAGTATGTGTAAATCGAAGCTGGTAGCAAGGGTTTAATAGTAGGTACTTTTATTAATAACATAATTAAGATTAAGGCTTGTTTTAGAAGTGAAAACTGGATGCTACTAGGATGAAGACTGTTGGAACTTTTGTTGGAACATTATAGTAAATGTAAATGTAAGATGTCTTGGGAGAGTGACACTGAATGATCGGAGCACCTGGTTTGATAATACTTGTACTACTGTTTCCCACATCTATATTGGCAATGCTAATTGGTGGTGCAGACATCGTTTCTTGCTCTACAGAACCTGCAGGCAGACTACACGATGGACAGCCACGCCAAGGATCTGGAGAACTACGTCAACGTGGCGCGGAATCGCCGGCGGAGAGCCAAGGCGCTGCTCGACTTTGAACGACACGACGATGACGAACTGGGGTTCAGGAAAAATGATATTATCACTGTGAGTGGAACCTAAGCACGTTTTTTTTTTATGTACTGTCTGTACAGAGCAGTTGTCTGGACAGTGTAGTCTGTACAGTGTAGTTTGTACAGTGTAGTTGTCTGTACAGAGCAGTGTCATATCTGGTTCAAGAGTACTAGCTGGTACTTGCAGATTGCAATCCTTAGCGTTACGGATGTTGCAGGTTTCTTCCTGCCATAAACTGACAAGCTGTGCTACTAGTTCTGACAGAGGTGCTACTAGTTCTGACAGAGGTGCTACTAGTTCTGATAGGTGCAATTTGTTCTGACAGAGGTGTTGTGTTGCAGATCATCTCCCAGAAGGATGAGCACTGTTGGATCGGGGAACTGAACGGACTCCGGGGCTGGTTCCCGGCCAAGTTTGTGGAGATCCTGGATGAGCGGAGCAAACACTACTCCTCCGCCGGCGACGACTCTGTGACTGAGGCTGTGACAGATCTCGTCAGAGGAACGTGAGTACTGGAACTGTGCTCATTAAATAGTCTGATGTACACGTGTTGTTATCAGTCTGCTGTACACGTGTTGTTATCAGTCTGCTGTACACATGTTCCTGTGTCAACAGAGCATTTCTGTATCAGGATAATTTCTATTATTTTGAATGAACTATAAACTTTGTTGCATCGTCCAGTGGTCTGACAAGTTTAGTAGGGGAAATAACTCTGTATGCCTTACCATAGCAACATGCTATTTGACAGCCACTTGACAGATGATTGAAGCTGCTTGTGATAACTTTTACTACATTTGACAATAACATCACAGGATAACATCATACATTTGGTATCTGACACCATAGCTATAACAACAAAAAGTTAAAACACAAGCACAAACATAACCTGTCTCTGACCTCTAGCATAATACTGTTAAGCATTTTGATAGATAATTTATTGGCATTATAGTCATTCTTCAGATAAAAGTTCCTATTTTTTTTCTTTCCAGGTTATGTCCAGCACTGAAGGCAATATTTGAACACGGACTGAAGAAGTCAAACATCCTAGGAAGTCATTGTCACCCCTGGCTCTTCCTGGAGGAGGTCAGTACCTATGTGTCTTCATTGCTGTCAGTCTTCATTTCATAGCTGTCAGTCTTCATGTCTGTCAAGTCTCCATGTCAGATGTCTTCATAGCTATCTCAATAACTGCCAGTCTTCATCTCTTCATAGCTACTTGTCAGTCTTCATGTCTGTCAGTCTTTATGTCAGATGTCTTCATTCCTAACTGTCAGTCTCGAGGTCAGATATCATCATTGCTAACTGCTAGTCTCAATTGTCTTCATAGTTAACCCAATGGTTGTTAGTCTGCATGTTTTTGTGTACATGTGTGTGGCACACTATCAACATACAGTCAACAAAATCAGCTCTAGACTCCAATTAACAACCCAATTAATACAAATAAAATTAAAATAAAAGAGATTTGCACCTGAACTCAATTAATGTTACACATTTTCTCAAAACGTGTTACACAAACATTTTTTTTTAGTACGAGTTCATGCTAAACTGCGGTTTTGCACTCAGATCCCAATGCAAAATGCAAGTTAAGCATGAAACTTAATGAAAAACATTTAGTAAGCTCTGGGCCTGATCTCATACAAGTTGTACCTGGCCCAGAGGTTTCATGCTTAAGCTTAAATTTTACATGGGGAATTGTGAACAAAATTTTCAGTTGAACATGTTTTGTAATGTGGACCTGGTCTCAGTGAATGTTACACTTGGTCTCAATGGATGTGTTACATCTGCTCAATAAATGTTAAATCTGGTCTCGATATTACAATACCTTATTGAGTACGATTTCATGCTCAACTCAAATTTTTTTCTCACAAATCTTCATATAAAATTTGAGCTTGAAGACGATTGATTGGAGGGGGAATGTTTTATTTTAGGCCACATACTCGGAGAATTTAACTTACAAGGCAGTATGTAGACTTGGGTATAATATAAATGCATATTTTGACACATTTAATATAGTGTCGATGTGGATTAAAGCAGTATTAGAGCTAAATCACTTTAATCTGTTCATCTTTCTACCTATGTCTTCACATGGAACATGGCGGTCTGGAGGTAGCAAGTCTTCCTCGTAACACAGAGATCATACCATGCCATCATGTAACACAGAGCTCATACCATACCATCATGTAACATAGAGATCATACCATGCCATCATGTAACACAGATCATACCATGCCATCATGTAACACAGATCATACCATGCCATCATGTAGAGCGCTCTTCGGCAAATTGCTTAAATCCACACCGCTCCAGTCCACCAAGCTGTGCATGGATACCTGGTAGGACAACATTGCATTTTGAATATTAACCTTGTGCCTGAAATGGCAGCTTAAGTTGTATACTACCCAGGGAGTTGAGGTATATTGAGTGCACACTGGTCCAATGACCAGAGTAATAACTGTGTAGCACTTTGAGCATGCACCTTTTGCATGGAGTCTAGCATGAGATAAATACACATTATTATTATTATCATTATTATTATCATTATTATTATTCGCATTTCCCAAATCTCCTCTCTTCCTGTTTTACATATTTGAATGTTCCTTTATAATGTGTATTGTTGTTATGAATTAAGTGTTTTTTTTCAGTAATTGTGAATGTTTATTCTAGACCATGGTTAGTTGATTGCCTGGTTTTATTCTCTTTTATATATTCTATTCTGCCTTTATTCTGTTTCTGTTTTGGAAAATACAAATTATTATTTTTATTATATTCCAGCCAATTTTAGAAAATTATATATTAATTAATGGTGAAAGAACAAACCAAATTAAGCACAATTGTAAAACAATCACATTTACTTTTCTGTCCACCATCCATTCATAATTTCCAATTGTATGGTTATTTCTATTTCAACCTGACCAACTGGTTGAACTGCCAAATTAATATTTTATTTTTTATTTCCAACTTACCAAAGCAAAAAGTTGACAAGACAATCTGTAAACCAGCGAATCAAATAACTATGGCCTGAGTAGTTAAGAAAATATTCCAAAACTTTCACCTTGGCCTGTTCACTGAAATCCTTACAATTGTTAGAACAGCTTGGTCTAACGACTTTCCAAACTGATGAGTTCCAGGTGTTAGAATATATGTTATCTAACGATGACTAGTAGAGGAGTCGATGACTAGTAGAGGAGTCGATGACTAGTAGAGGAGTCGGAACATTGTATATGCTGAGCTTGGAGCACTCTTCCTAAGTACCACCTGTTTTTGTCATCTCAGCATGTACAGAAGTCAAAACAAATAGCTTTCAAACTAATATCTATATCAACAGCTGTTTAAATTGTTGCTTCGCTAATTATATTTCCTAACATCATAAAACAAAGTAATGTATTTGCTTGCTCATGTTATGTTAATTTGTTCTGGGGATGGGAGTAAGTGCCTATTAATAATGTTATTTTTGGCTGATATTCTTACGTGAATGCTTTGCTCCATAACTCTAACTTCAGTTTAGTGTGTTACACATAAAAAGGAACATGAGTTTGATGTAGAGATTAGATAACAGCCATTAAAAATGCACATCCCGAGTTTGTTTTGTTCACCTTTTGTAACATATCTGTGTTTTACAAAAATTGCATATCAGATTTGGAAGATAGATAGACACCCGTTTCATATTTCATAGAACAAGCCTAGCATGACGACAGTTGTAAATCCTTGAAGTGGAATTGTGGTCTATAGTTGTTTAGGATTTTTATTTAGTTAAATTTGATTTGAAAATTATATCTCGGATCAACTGACCAGTTATCAAACTGGGCTTAATGGGGGTGAACTTTTCAACTGATCTTTCAGTCATCAGACCTTAAAGGGTTAAGTTGCTTTATAATCCTTGAAAAGTGTGCACTGTGCATGTAACGTATAAACACTATCGATATGTTCTGTAATTCTGGAGATAAAGTTACTTAAGACAATAGATTCTGACACCATCCAGCAGTATGGTTGATGTTATTCATGGTCTGTGTGTACATAAGGCAGACATCTCTGGGTGTACATAAGACAGACATCTCTGGGTGTACATAAGACAGACATCTCTGGTACATAAGACAGACATCTCTGGGTGTACATAAGACAGACATCTCTGGGCATACATAAGACAGACATCTCTGGGTGTACATAAGACAGACATCTCTGGGTGTACATAAGACAGACATCTCTGGGCGTACATAAGACAGACATCTCTGGGCGTGCACAAACACATTCATGACAATTAACTATAGAGTAGGCATCACAATGATTGCACTGAGGTAATTCCCTGCTGCCAAGTCATATCAAGTCATGCCATTCTCAGAATGAGCATTAAAGAATGACATGATAGCAACATGCTATGATTTTTACATTGGTAAATTTGAATCAAAGTCAAGTCAAATATATAATACCTGTGTAGTATTCTTAATGTCACACACCCAACAAATTAAATTAAGAAAAAAAACACACCAAATAGAATGTAAATAGAAAATACAATATAGTATGAACTTGTATATCACAAGTTTTTGCGTCCATTGACGAGAACGTCAATGGATTTTATTACAATTCCTTTGTACATTGTAAGTGACTAACACAATCCTAATACCGCCCTAATCTCGTATGTCATGCATACAGTCCAACACAACCCAGCCCATTGTCACCTCACATGGCTGAAGAGGTGCAATTTTCAACAGATTAGTCTCGGATGTGGAAATCAATTTACCTTGCAGAGAAATGGATTCCTTAGCTTTGGCAATTTATTTGTCATTAGCCACAGAAACAAAGCCTATCTGGTGTAAGCAGGTTGTGTCACCTTCACATAATCTGGGTGGATTTGTCTCATTGTCCCGGATACTGTCCCACCCTGCTCTCAGCTATCTCTGTGCCGGGTGGCGACACATTTGAGCACTGGGCTGTGGTGGGGGAATGCGATGACCCTGCCAGTCGTGAAGAGTTGAGTGAAGTGTTGGTACTGTGTGCCAGGTCTGACTGATGGATGGCCGTGTTTGACAGTGGTAAGGGGAGCTGGGTGTGGCTGCGGCCAGGTGTATTCCCGCACTGACACCTGTCTGCCACACCAGGTAACACAACTCCTGCTGCAGGCGTTCCGGCCAGCCTTGCTTACCTCCCCTTTATGCACGGCAACCAACTGGAACTAATTCATTAATTTGCTGCTGCCCTACAGACACCTTGCCTGTGAAATATGGGAAGATAATCACAGGTGTTGTTTCCACCTGATTGCCGGAACCTTTAGCAGGGTATCAGTGATGTGACCCCCATGACTCTGGCTATTGAAAGTGGGATTAGAGGGTGCCGTTCACTTTTCTCATTAAATAACAGTGTTTACATTCCTGCACTTACTGCCTAAGATTTCCAAGAAAACAACATGTCTTGCTTGGCTATTTGGTATTGCTGCATTACTGTCTACATGTGAACTAGTAATCCAGTTTTAGCACTTCTACTACTTGTAATTAAACAATCATCAGATTTTTTTAAATACGTCCATTATTTCCATCAGGAAATATAAGATAAATAAAAAACATTACAAAAAGGACAATCAAATTGAATCTGAAAAATAATATTTATTATTCTGAAATCTCCTGGTTTAAACTAATATGAATTTCTTCTGCTAGTGCTAACGATGAACTGCAATCACTCCATTTTAATACACCTTTCTCTGATTGTATGCATACATCTGACATTGATGTCCATAACTAGGATCAGATACCAATGTCTAATACCACTACGTTCACAGAACAATGAACTTCCATCTTGACAATCACGTATTCAATGTATACAAGTTTATAACTTCAGGAATTATGGTATAATATTAGAACCCGAGATAAATGGTCAACAATGTTGTTAACACTGTTTGATGGTGATGAGAGTTATCTGACAGTGGCATGTTTGAAGGTGTTGAGTTATCTGACAGTGGCATGTTTGAAGGTGTTGAGTTATCTGACAGTGGCATGTTTGAAGGTATTGAGGTATCTGACAGTGGCATGCTTGAAGGTGTTGAGTTATCTGACAGTGGCATGCTTGAAGGTGTTGAGTTATCTGACAGTGGCATGTTTGAAGGTGTTGAGTTATCTGACAGTGGTATATTTAAGGTGTTAAGTTATCTGACAGTGTCGCATATGGGTGAAATATTCACACTGCAATGTAAAGCACTAATTCATTAATTCGTTCCGACAGTGGCATGTTTGATGGTTTTGAGAGTTATCTGACCCTAATGAGTTTGTTTCAGTCTGCCACCAGGGAGGTAGAGAAGGATTTCCAGAGTGTGTATTCCCGCCTAGTACTGTGCAAGACTTACAGGTCAGTGACCCAGTGTTTGTGATAACCAATCAAACCAATAAGCATAAGCTTAGCGATATATTTCATCTAGACTAGCAAAGATATGTGAAACACTTGCACACTGTGTGCTATTTAATATGGTGAATCGTTATGTTTTTAAAGATTTCTGCTTATATCCAAATTGAAGTCTCCCATATTATTGGTTCCATCTAGATTTTCAAAATGGCCACCATTATTTAATCATCGTATCCCATATTTGGACATCTACAACACATTAGATAGTTACATAGTATGATATCATTAATCAGATTTGAAGATGTATGCTAATATGTGATGATATTGCAGTAATAACATATAATTTTCTTCATAATTTGGACAGATTTGTGGATTTTCTGACAAAGAATCTAGTCTCAAAGACCATTTTGATTTCACAAGTTTCTATTTCAGACTGGATGAAGATGGTAAAGTTCTAACACCTGAAGAAATCTTATACAGGGTAAGTAGATGTGTTGTTCAGATGATGGAGATGTGTTATACAGAATGTGGAAAGTAGTGTGTATAGTATCCTGTCCTCTGTACTGGACCCCTCTGTCTGTTGTAGGCTGTACAAGCTGTCAACTTCTCTCATGATACCTGCCACTCACAGATGGACGTCAAGTTCCGCTCTCTCATCTGTTGTGGACTCAAGTAAGTACGCACCTGGAGTTCTGCAATGATTGAATGGGGCAATTGTCTTAGAAATGTGACATCTTGAAACACAGCATAGAGCAGGAAACATTGGAGAACACAGTGGAAATATGATGGCACTTAGATCAGGGCATATGTGAGGGAACATTGCATGGAACACATGTGAGGCAACATAGCACAGGACACATAGGCAACATAGCACAGGACACATATGCAAGTGTATATGAGAGAACATAGCACAGGACACATGTGAGAGAACATAGCACAGGACACATGTGAGAGAACATAGCAGGACACATGTGAGAGAACAGCACAGGACACATGTGAGAGAACATAGCACAGGACACATGTGAGAGAACATAGCACAGGACACATGTGACAGAACATAGCACAGGATACATGTGACAGAATATAGCACAGGACACATGTGAGAGAACATAGCACAGGACACATGTGAGAGAACATAGCACAGGACACATGTGAGGGAACACAGGACACGTGAGAGAACATAGCACAGGACACATGTGAGAGAACATAGCACAGGACACATGTGAGAGAACATAGCACAGGACACATGTAAGGGAACACAGGACACGTGAGAGAACATAGCACAGGACACATGTGAGAGAACACAGGACACACGTGAGAGAACATAGCACAGGACACATGTGAGAGAACATAGCACAGGACACATGTGAGAGAACTTAGCACAGGACACATGTGAGAGAACACAGGACACATGTGAGACCAGGGCACAGTTACTGATACAAACAACTTCCTCTTTCTATTTTAGGATCCTGTTTATTACATGAACACCATTCTAATTATGCCTAAATCTGTCTCTAGAAGTGGAGTGTTTTTGGTCAGATTCATTTCTCCCAGGAGAATGTAACTGAGATTGGCTGCAGGTGCTTTAGTCTGTTGCTATAATTGTGGCACCAATCCCTGCCTCACCGTCCCACTAATGCTGGGCTTCATGGCACTGTGTTAAACTATTCCAGGGAGCGTTACGCAACAGTCAAGTGAATCAAAAGTAATATCAAAGCACTTCAAAATCTAATTAGGAGGAAGTGTTATTTTATTGCGTGAATATTGAACTATTTCTGGTGTTGAAACTGTCGGCACTTGCTCCTTTTCCTGTATTAGTGGCTGGCGTGGTCGCGATGCAGCGTACAGCATGTATACAGTGTGTGCTGCCGACCACAGATCACGGGATATCCACGGCGTTAATTGAACAAGCCACTTCACTTCACACACTCCACCTAAAGGTTACACTTTATTATGTAACTGCTGGGCCTTGTGTAGTGGAGTCCATGTATAGCTCCATGTATATGTCTCTCACACAACACTGTCAAGTAGGATGTTATTCATCTTCTATATTTACACAATGGATTCCATATATAGATTTCTGTATTGTATGTCACATTAGCCTGTAATGCTATTAGCGTTTAAATGCCATGTATTTTCTATGTCCTACAACAAAGAGTCAATGCAGTGTTTAGTTCCAGTGTTTAGCTGTAGACATAGATACCCCATCAGATTTCAGCAATATTTTAATGGTCCATGCATTAGTGAATTTCAATTACTGATTCAATTCAGACTTTTTCATTGTGTTTATTTATGAGTGTAGGATGGATACCTGAACAGACGACAACCTGCAGTAAACATTTTCTTTATGTTAAAAAAAAGTGTAAAACATTGATTTAAAAATATATTCTTTACTGGTGTGTTTTATTGTTAATTTGACTCTGGTACAGTGGGGAGAATCTGAAATGGTTTGCTAGGATTTTATATATATACTTTTTTTTTATAATAAAGGAAAATAATAATAATATAATGATAAATTAACATGCTCTAAAAATGTAACTATTTAATATTTTTGAGTACATATATATGATGAATATAATGCCATTCTCCACCTCTATTCACACTATTCCTGCCATTAAGTCTGTTGTCCTGTATTCCAGTGGCAATGAGCACTCATCCTGACATTAGGTGTGTTGTCCTGTGTTCCAATGAGCATTATTCCTGACATTAACACTGTTGTCCTGTGTTGCAGTGAGCAGGTGTTACATCTGTGGCTGGAGACACTGTGCTCATCTCTGGAGGTGGTGGAGAAGTGGTACTATCCTTGGTCCTTCATCCGTTCCCCCGGCTGGGTACAGATCAAGTGCGAGCTCAGGTAATTACTTGTGATTCACATCCCATAGTGTACTTGAGACACTGGCCAGTAAGAGCACTGCCAAAGATGCAGTACTGTACAGTTGTGTCTCTGGGTTCTCCTGTCCGGTGGAGACTGCTCGTATGTGCAGATTGAGATGCAATGTCTGAATATATATTGTCCAGCTTGGGTCATCTGTCGTCTGTATCAGCCATTGCTCGTGAGTCTAACTGTAAGATATATGCTGTCAGCACTATATATGTTCAAATATAGCAGAAAACTACAGTGTTAAACCCTAAATTGATCACCTAAGTTTAGGTTAATTACATGTATATCCATTTATATATTAACATGCTTTAGTAATAGTAACCTGTCCGAGAATATTCTTAGTTATGATAGAACCACAACAGTTTTGTTGGTAAGACCCCCTGGCCCCCATTTCACAATGACTTCCTAAATTTTGGCGCATTTAACTTTTTATTTCACCTAGTTTATAACCTTGTAAGTTGGATGTCGATGCTGGATAAGACTTGTGACATCATCATGAAACACTTGTTAGGAGGTGATGACTATTAGCACTGGTTTAGGATCTCCTAAATAGTTAGGAGGCCTTCGTGAAATGGGGGCCTGATCCCTGAGTCATACAGACAGACCAAGGTTGATGACTGCTCTCTGTGTATGCAGATTGTATCCCAATCTCATTTATTTGAATTGAGCTGGCCAAGACATTGTCTGTACGTGTTAGTGTTGTTCATTGAGTATGCATGTCCTATATGTAATGATGTTGGATTAGATTGTAGTCGCAGTCTGTGCTGGTAGTTGTGATGTTTGCCTGCTGCATGCTCCTCTGCAACTACTTCCTAACATCTGCTGCTTTATCTAATCTCTTTGGATCTACTCTCACATCTGATCTGATGTCAACTCAACAACTCTGGGGCCCGTTGCACAGATCAGTTGTAACTACAATTGATTGCAAGTCCAAATTTTGGAATCCGTTATAAGTTCATTGCATAAAACAAGTTTATCGCTACAATACTTGAGAATATTGTTAGCTAAAACTACTGTAGGGATAATGGTGGTACATACAACCAGATTTACATTTGTAGCAGGTTCCGTAAATTTGACTTACAATCAATTGTAGCTACAACTGTTGTGTGCAACGATAGTCCTGGGAATCATTACAAGTGGCTGTTTACGTGTCTACTTGATGTTTCCTCACTGGGCATTTCCATTATATTTCCTCCAATCTAACTATTTCTTTTCAAGGTAGTTTATCCAGTGATCTGTCCTTGTGTTAGGCTAATCCCAGGTACCTGACATAGTGGTATTAAAGGATCAGAGCTGCGGATGTTAAGCAGTTCAGTTGTGGTTGTATGGACACTCCACCCCAACCCACCCCCTCTGATTACACACCATGATACCTGTGTGGAAAGGAATGTTGTATTTACTTGACTAACTTCAGCAGTGAGTTATTAGAACCTGGAGTCCAGCAACAAGTGAGAGAATTGAGAGCATTGTTCACGTTCCAGAAATATCTGTGTGGAGTTTCCCATACATTCAGATATTCTCATTGAAATGCAACAAATAGGGATTTCATTTCAATGGCTGGAGTGCTTTCATATCGGGCATTCAGTTTAAGTGTGTGGGAGTTGAGCATGTGGGAGTGGTGTGCATCCTTTGGAAGTGCAGCCTGGGAGTTTACCAGCTGACAATGTAGGGATTAGAATCACTTAACTACTGAGTACAAGGCGGTACGATTCCAATTTAATGTACAGCATTCAACATTGAATGACAAATTGCATGTCTGGTTGCTCGCCATCAAAATCAATTTATTATAATTATAACTGTAAGAAAAAATGAATGTAAGAAAATTAGGAAGTGCGGTGTTTTATCACACTTTGTTGCAGTATAGTCCAGAACCCAATAGAATTAATAATAATAATAATAATAATAATAATAATATGATGCATATTTATCTTCCACAAAATTCACACTCGAAGGCATACTCATGGTGCTACCTTATTACCCCAGTGAATGTGCCCTCATTTTCCTTATTGTCAGAATACATCCAACAACATTCACAGTAATGTATGTTTGCGTCTCCAGTCCTCAAGTTCTTGCTATATGGCCTTCACTGGCAGTATTGCCTTCATTGCCAGCATCACTTGCCAGACATGTCAGGTGGCAATCTTCTTTACATTCCTGCAGGTGGTGAAGAAAGAAATGAGAATTAGTGTCAAACTGGGCCTACTGTTGCCTGTGGCATGCTGCACACATTGCCTCATAGGATGCCAGACCAAAAAAACTTACCACTGGGCTAAACCACTGGCCTTAATGCTCTCCACGCCAGCAGGCTGAGGACTCTGTGTTTACTGTCGTGTCCGTGTCAGGAAGACACTCCACAGCCGTACATCTCTTTCAGTAGGCAGAGGAACTACCTGCATTACATTTAAACTGCAGAATGACATATTGTTTATTTTTGCCAAGCCAGCCACACTAACAATAGCATTTGATGGCAGCTCATTTTGCCATGTTCCAGTGGATTATGAGGATTTCGAGCCTGTGAGTGTTGTCCAGTGTGGGGGTGTCTGGCTAAGCCAGTGATCCATCAAGCTGTTTAACACAGGAGTCTATCTGCATCATGCCCCTGCCACTGGATCTAACCATCCTGCTGCAATTCTCATACAATAATAGAAATAGCTGAATGCAATTTCAAGAGCCATATGTCATAACAAATATGTAAACTTTGGATTGTTTCCAAACTAACAAGTTTTGCTTTTCCTGATTTTACCTTCCTCTCGGTTATCATTTCTATTTCGAATACTTACGACAATAAACATTGGTAAAACACCGTTTTGCCCCAAATAGCCAATATATAAAA
>JAUTBT010058813.1:0-14984 GCA_032361225.1 Lepetodrilus schrolli | reverse complement strand
GTGTGTGTGTGTGTGTGTGTGTGTGTGTGTGTGAGAGAGAGAGAGAGAGAGAGAGAGAGAGAGAGAGAGAGAGAGAACGTTAACGAAATAAAACGAACTATTCACGAACTATTAATGGCCGAGAACCTTTCTTATACGACTTCAGGAAAGAACACGAATTCTTGAGGAGTTAAGGAAAGGACACGAACTATTGGAACGAAATATATTTACGTACACGAGTTAAAGAAATAACCAGATACTGTTGACGAACTATGTGGACATAGATCTACTAGTTAACGAAGAAAAACACATTGTTGACGAACAATGTGAGAGACAACTTCGACGTATATGCGATTAAATGAAAGAACGCAAACTGTTGACGAAGTATGTCGACGGGCAGAACAAAGACAAGTTCTGGGCCACCTGTCCTGTCTCGTTGTATTCAAACTCTACGGAAATAACGGGTTTTGCTTTAAACACCGGAGACGGTAATCACTAACGGGACTGGCCTAGCTAACATCTGTCTCGGATACAGATATATACGTACTAGCTTCTAACCCAGTTTACAGTCTACCAGGGATGTTGATTTTCGCATGGGAAAAAACCCCATAGAAGTGCAGTTCATTGAGGCTTACACATGCTATATATTTGTGGTTTTATAGATGAGAACAGGAAACTAAACATCTAAGATAATCACCTTTTGAGGAAAGCAATGACTGCGATGGTATTAACTTGAAATTATCCTTAATAACAAAAACAGATCAACTCTGAAATATTCAGAATGACAACGGGGGTCAATGTGTGTGCATTGTAAATGTGTGTACATTGACCGTTAGTTTGAAATATTATTTCAGGAAAAGGTCGTAGTCCGGAAGAAGACTTGACGGGAAATTCCAATAAGTGTGTTGACATAGAACAGTTATGTCTTTAAGACTTGATGCTAAAGAAGACGTTTCTGTTGACAGTGGAACAGAACAACAATGAAAGTCATAGCTACGAAGCGAGTGGGGGCGGTTGTGGCCATTGTTTACAAACAAACGGACGCTTGCCCTGTTAGTGTCAATATCTTGCCACATGGTCAGTGGTCATCGTGAGGTCAGACCAGGTAACTGTGACAGTTAGACACACCCGGGGCAGGTGCAAAACACGGCTAATCTTTGATCTTTTAAAGAACCACGTTTGCGTTTACAACTACTATTCAGTGTTCTATTTCTCCAATGCTTCTAATACCCGAGTTTATGCGTGTAATATATCTGTCTGGGATAGTACGTCTTAAACGTATACTTCCTGCTGTGAATATCTGTCCAAGCAGCGAGAATACATTATTAGCCAAACGTATGCTTATACGATTGGATCCAAGGAAGTTATGCTGTTTATGACTAAATTCTGATCTACGATTCCCAAATTAAACAATGAATAGTCTATTTAATAGAGTATACTGGTTGAAATATCGCTATTATTTAATGAAGAAGTGTTATAATCTGAATTCAAACATTTTATGGTGGAAAATGGGAACCACTTTGGCGGTTAACTATCAAACTCATAAGCGTTGTACAATAAGCTTATACTACCATTCATGAGCCCGTCGTGTGTTTTTGTATTGTCCTATGATTTTCTATCAAAATAAAATAGGTTTAGTCGCGTGCCCTCTGATGATACAAACATCGTCTGGCTCAAGGACTAACACATACTATTGTTCTCTCGACGCCATTGACTAAATAATTATACGTAGGAAAGTAGGTAGCATATCGAATCTACAATTCACAATACGACCCATAGATGCCATTGTGTTCTGGAAGGTAGGGTATATATTGTATGCTTCATAAGGGCATCGACTATGTGTCATTTACTTTCCCATTGGGGGATCTTCCAATGCCTACGAGACGAACCCTTCAGTATGCATATTCACTGTATTCTGCCTTTCCACAAAGAGGTGTCAGTATATATCTCAAGGTTATTGCTGGCAAACCAACAGCACGCTATGAATTCATAAATTCAGTGGATTATCGTTATTCAGAGAACAAAACAGAATAGAGCGGAACGTTCTGGTATTATCAACCGGAATCAACATCGGGATACTTGAAGATAGAAAGAAAAGAACAATAGTAGGACCAGAGTCCCGGATCCCGTTCCGCAGAACGATCGTACGCCTACGAGAGCATATAGCGACTCCTGTATGCATGTATTTGAAGCTACGACAACTGCGGTTGTTCAGTGGAACGGACCTAGGTTCTCCTCTACGAAACGGCGTAAATCTAAGTAACCTTAATTCCAACATTAGCAAGTCTATGGCTAAGCTTGACGGTAAGGTTGCGTTAGAGTTACGCCATTTCCTACAAGAGAGCCCAGGGGCCCGGATTCTACAGAACAATCGTAGCATTATGAGAGTCGTAACTCCAAAACGTTAGCATGGAGTTGCTAAGGAGTCACGACTCTCGTAGCGCTACGATTGTTCTGTAGAACGGGAGCCTATACCACAGAGATACTGAACAACGCCACGAGAGTCGTAACCCAAGGTAACTGTATCGAGCTTTACGACTCTGATTGGGTTGAAGGTTGTCCCGTAGAACGGCTGCATGCGTGTAGTCTTAATTGACATGTCCAATGTTTGTATCAACAATGTATCAGACCAGTAGGAGAATCTTATATCATACCGGCTGCAGTGGTACTGCTAACCTTCTCAACACTACTGAGGCTTTTGCAATACTGACTTATATGTCTAGGCCAACGAGCAATTGTTACTACGGAAGTTATTTCATACTTATCTCCTTGGCACTCAAGACACTGCATCATGATGCAATTCCTACACCATTATTCTCCTCAAAAGTAGGGGATGTGGATTGTCGGTACACAATCTACTCCAGTCTACCGGTATTATGAATGTATTGCATGCTTGTTACATTGGAACATCCTAATTTCAAGATATGTGACCCATGGGACCGTCATTCAATACTGGACGGTCTTAAGTCACATAAAAATTCGTATTTACATGCTAAAATGACAGCGGGAAGAAACTGCATAATGGTGCCTAGGATGTTAATAGAATGCTGCTAAAGTCAAAACGTTTTGTAGGTGACTTAAGTCAATTTCAAAACTTAAGTTGAATATTGAAACGGTTCCAGGGTTTGAATATATTTATAGTAGTAGTAGTAGTAGTAGTAGTAGTAGTGATGATGGTTTTGATTGATTGAATTATTGTTTTTCGTCGCAGCGGGAATATCCCACCCATACGCGACGTCTGCAATATTAAATTAATATAGTTGTGATATTATTTTACATGTAGTACAATAAAACAACGTCTGCAATATTAAATTAATATAGTTGTGATATTATTTTACATGTAGTACAATAAAACAAGCATCATCAACCATGCTAATACGCTACGGTAAAATGTGTGTATAAGTAGAACATAGAAACTGATTAGACAATGTATAATTAAAACATTTCATATACCTGTAGTCGAATTTCCTTTAAAAAGGATCAAATAAGGTGCCCAGGAACCTGGGTGAATAGATGTTTGAGATTTAGTGAAGAATAAAACTCGGCAGTCTGACTTGCAAAGTCCACATAGTCAAGCAAGATGTGCCTGACCGTGAGGTCCTCGTCACATCCAACGCACCGAGGTCTATCCTCACCTTTTAAAATAAGTGATGATGGCAACGATGACTATGATGATGCTTATGATGGAGAAGTAGAAGTAGAAGTAGAAGAAATGTGCAATAATACAATGTGGCATTATCCTGTTGTCGCCTATGGGTGAAATATTTCCGCTGCGACGAAACGCATTAATTCATTCATTCTCCTAATTATTAACCGTGCTCTGTGTTAAAGAACATTTTCTGAAAGAACGTGTTGTTTGCTTAATAGTCATTTAGATATTAATATATACATACAGCGAACACTATCCTATGTACTATCATTCGATATGTTATAATTATCTTAAATTGAATTAGATCTTATATAGTTAATTACATATTGTTGCCATATACATGCTTTACTATTTCATATGTTAAAGAGAAAGTATTCGATGTAAATTAAAGTCCATTAACTTTTGAATGGATATGAACATGTAACTGTTTATTGACACTTATACGAGATCAATACAGTAAAGAGTATTGCCCACTCCGAAGAAGCGTTCGCGTGAATTGCAAATGATTGCGAGTTGCTGGTAAAGGGAAGCAACTCCAGTTAAGATGCTTTGTTATGTCCCTGGATCATGCTGGTCGACGTCACAAACTGCCACGTGCATCTATAGAAACTAGCTAATTACAACGAATGCCACTTTTCCACTTCAGCAAATCAAAAACATGAAACGCGGTGCACATTAATACGTCCATCTCACAAATACGATAGGTCACAACACCTTTCCTGCAATCGATATAAATTACAATACAGGTGAGCGTACGATCGAGTATGACAATGCGTCGCGCAGGTGAAGAGTTGCGCGTGGCCCGCACGTGCATAATTAAGCACACCATACCTTTGCACGACCGAAAATACCGCTACAGCTGCCTGAAGGATGCCTATTCTCCATGGGGTGTAAATAGCAGATGTTTATTTCAATCAATGGAACAACCATTGTTAATTCCAACAGTTTATTTAGAACAGGAGTCATAGAAGTAACCGCTCACGTGCAGATGCGTTTGACAAATATTAGCCGGCAGATGTTGAACGCTATTTATGTTATCAAGTCGAATAATTACATCGGATAATTATAATATTCACTTCTTTGATATTTGGGATAACATTACTAAAATAAGCCACTTTGAATTATATTTCGCTTTGGCTTTTAGCAATTCACATCTGTTGGACATTATTTTACTGCCGTGGCATGAGTCATCATAATATACTTCTGGCTTGAGTTGTATATGTTCGCTACATAAATATAATTGTATGACATCCCATCTGCCGATTTGTTATCTTTTGTTCGTAAACATTGTAATCTGAAAATGGTAGCACGGCACAAATACATATAGCTTGGAAACCATGTAACAAATCTGCAAATTTTTTAAATAGTAATAATAATAATAATAATGACAATAATAATAATAATAATAATAATAATAATAATGCGTATTAATAATGCGTCAAATCCATGCATATTTATACTGCTTGCTACAACGTGGGAATAGCATATACAAAAACTATATGTAACAAGGCTTCAATAAATATCTTACTTCTCCAAATGTCCGTTTCATGACGTGGCCGAATTAGCCAACGCCTCTGAGGACCGATGACGTAAATAAATAAGATATTTAATGAAGACATATAATGTGTGTGTGTGTGTGTGTGTGTGTGTGTGTGTGTGTGTGTGTGTAGTCGGACTTTTAACATTACGTTTAAACAAACATTGTGTCACTGTGAATGTCTTTATTAACTAAAACCCACCTCAAACGCCAGTCGATTTAGTAGGATATATCTCTACCTCTACATTATACACAGAGTAGGAACCATTATAATAGCGACACTTATCGCGACACCTATCGTGTCGGGGAAGAATTAAATATATAATTCCATACACATGACACACAGTCGCTGTAATATCGATGGAATTCCGAGATATACAGCGATACCGATACTGTCTCTTACATATGCATACCCTCAGATACAATACTCAAAACCGGATATATCGCCTGAACGCTATGCATACCGACGTAGAACGTTACTGCCCGTATTTGTCGTACAGGCGTAAAGAAACACACACAAAAAACACGAGTTAGAAACACACTAGTCAAATACGCGAGATGTACATGTTGCAAGGAAATGTTCCCGCTTTAGTAGTCGTAGTTAATCGTAGTTTCTGTCTACGTCAGTCCCGCTGCGTGTAGAGTTGCCTTTGGTGCTTATTCTCATTCAATATATGTCTTAACTTATTTTTTTAATCGCTGACTCGGCGTGAAATCCTTAAAGGAGTAGTTCAGCGAGTGCAGAAAGCCATTGAAATTGTTACCCGGTGTGTTTAATACGACACCCCAAGAATGCGACCGGCTCTCGACACGGCGGCTGCACACTAGCTGCTGTAACGTGATTGACACATTTATATCTTGCTTCAGAGGACTTGTGGACATGTATATTCCGGATAAAAGTATTTATGCCATTGCGCATGTGATACCTATATATGTGTATTACCTTATGTGAAAGTAGTACAGAATTAGTGCATTAACATAGTTGTTAATGTACGGTGAACTGAGAGTACAACACACACACACACAAACACACACACACTCATATCACACACACATACATCACACACACATCACACACACACATACATCACACACACACAACACACATCACACACATTACACACACATGCACACACATCACACACACCACACACATCACACACACATTAAACACACATTAAACACACATCACACACATCACACACAATACATGCACATCACACACACACACATCACACACACATACATCACACACACATCACACACACATAACACATATCACATACATCACACACACATCAAACACACACACATCACACACATATCACATACACATCACACACACATCAAACACACACACATCACATACATATCACACACACATACATCACACACACATCACACACACACACATCACACACACATCACACACACACATCACACACACATACACACACCACACACACCACACACACATCACAAACATCACACACACATCACACGCATCACACACACACATCACACACACACTACACACATCACACATCACACACACATCACACACACACACACATCACACACACATCACACACACACATCACACACATATACAGATATGTGTATGTGTGTATCTGTATGTGTGTGTTTGTGTGTGTGTGGGGGGGGGGTGAGTGCGTCCTTAAGCAAAGTAATACTTGGTATAGATAATCATATCAGGCATATCATTTCATTTATGTTTCTGAGAAGCTATGCATGCCGTCTTGTAGACATCTGAAAATCAATAGAAAATGGGTCACCTCATTTCAAGTTTAGAAACCCGTCATGACATGGAATAGCTATATTTCATTTTATAGTATATAGTATGTCCTGCAATATATCAACACAGACAGGTTTTGTTTCCGACCACCTTCTAAAACTTGTGAATTAGAAATATACCGGTATATATGGTCATTACTTAAAACATGTGACCATGTAGAGAGTGTCTATCAATAACATAACACGCCTTTGATCTGAAATACAGGATGGAAAGAAAACAAAACTGAAATATATGAGGAAGTGTTAACACTCAACTTGTCTTCAATGTACAGCGACTGTTCGGAGTCATCAGAACGCAATGGATATTTCAGATGTTCGTTGTAAACGTCATCGCCATTTGAGAGGAATAACGACTAGTTTGGCAATGAGTCGAGATTGATTTATGGTTAAAGTAGCCCGTACCCCAACGTTAAGATATGTTCTTAATAAAGGTACGCGGAAAGTGATACCTATTTTCGTGTTATAGTAAATTAACCTACTTCAAGTTGAACCTTCGCAAGAGTTGCAATACACTGTTGCAGGTATTATTAAGTATGATAAAGTCGTATGTACGATCGTATAAATAATTAATGTGGTGTCTATAGTGCTTAATGTGATATATTATAGCAAAAGCAAGTGCAGGATTCCTTTGTGAAGCCGAGACTGGCTCTAGTTATAATACCAGAAATCAACCACCATATGTCTCTGTGAAGAAATCTAATATTGCCTCAACTTAAACTCTATCTACAGTTGGTGATGTCTATGTATATGTCCATGCATTCCCACTGGAGAAAAAACATACTGCATACAAAGCCTTGTAAGTTTACGTCAATAATTTGTTATGATACGTCACATATTTAATACTAATTGAATGATTCTCAAAGGTTGGACCCCATTCACGTACCTGGTTAGTTGGTTGGTTGAATTGGGGTTTAGAGGTTAAAGTAGTTTTCAAGTTTACTCAAATATATATATATATATAAAATACCAATCAATATAATTTATATTTAAACTATTTACTTTCACCCTCTAAGATTATGGATAGTCTACCGTCTTATCTATTGCAATACATAGTGTGGATAGCGCATTATAAACAGTGTATCAAATACTATCTTTGAATGCAATATACCATGTACGGACCCCACAAGGCATGTATCCAGCTTATTTCAACCATAATAATAATAATAATAGAAATTATTATAAAACGTCACTGTGAGGTGTGTAGGCCTATATTCCAAATGTCTCAATAATAGTCAATATGATAAACAAAGTAGCACATGATCGACACATAAATTATGTTCATGTTCTGGCCTGAATGTCAAAATTAAACACAAACATGTAACTTTCTAGTCACCAGAGTTAAATACTTCCGCGACTGTTGGGCGACAAGCTGAGATACTTGTACTGCAGAATGCAAGGGCGGTGAGAACGAGGCTGAAATAGTTGCCTCCAACCTGTCTTCTCCCAGGGGTCATTGCGCGGCAGCAAGACACCGGAAGTAGATGTTTGTCTAGCTCTTAACATATCTCAACTGACCCGACGGATATCAATTAACTTATTTGGTATAAAGAACACACACCCTCTCCGATAGCGACTCGAGCTTATTGCCTAACACTGGTATTTTTTCTCTCTCTGCTATCTATCCAGTTCTCATCTAACAGAAGATAAAGAAATTGTCTTCATTTTTTTTTCTTGCCAGCAGTTCTCAGCTTAATCAGGCCATGAACTTATGTCATTTTGTACAGCATAAACAGATTCAATCTCACAGATAACGCGCTTAAACAGTTATAAACAATTTTGTCACTTTTCTATTTGTTTGGTGGCGTATAATTGTGGGAAAGTCACTGTTATTTCCGCTCACATAATGAGCGTGGTGATACGTATATAATAACAGAGCAATGGGCATATACCTATCAGATCAACAGACATCAGGCCAGAGTTGAAATTGTTCGCCTTCAAGTGAGCCTTTGTTTCACGAACACAAAGAAAATAAATTAAAAGACAATTGCTATTAGCGAAAATTAAAGTAAACCATGAATTGAAGATATTAGAAATAAAACTTGAAAAAGAAAATGCAATAAAGAAACAATAACGTTAGAATAAAAAAAAGAAAAACAGTTTAGTGCTTATATACACATTGCGTGATCAATTAATTGGTATATCCATTGAGAAATATGCATGACTAGGGTAAATTGCGTGACGATTTTCTAACAATAAGCGGTAAATAGCTAACCTCACGTACAGCCGCTTCAGTTCATTCACAAACACATCAATAACCGAGGGAATGAAAGTTATTTTATGAATCAGCACTCTCACTTTAAATTCACAGGCTATTTAGATTGTTTTGTTTTGTTAGTTTTTCTGAATGGGAATTATGACGCGGACATCCGGGCTATGTGATATGGGTATCATATCTCGGAGAACCCCGTGCATCCCAATCTAAGTTCATGTATTTACTTTGTCTGGCCAGAAACCTCGCGTGTCTCACGACCATGGTCGTAAGTTAGTCCCCGTTTCCCAGGAGGGGACCATGCACGGGGAACGTTATGGGTCAGATCTTGATTAGGAAAATATACTTAGTTCACAAGTGTCGTTATAAACTGTGTGGCGATTTTATTCCAACTCATTGTCTAAATGCACTATTTCGTTGAAATGTTTCAATATATCCAGTAGATTAGTACATGATCAGTTTGCGTTGATGCTTGAGCAATGGTATGGGGTTTGCACAAGATAACTCCAAAACCTATGTGTATGATACGCTGATAAATTGCTTTCATCACCTTTGCCTAACTTGTTTCAAAGTTTTAAAGTATTATTAGTATTACGTCTAATAAATAAATACATGAAAATACAATAAGACAATCCCAGAGATTTTCCCGAAAGCAATTACATGTTAACCGAAACGTTACAATTAACCTATACAAATGTATAGCTAAACATCAATATTTCACATTTAAAGTACATGTATCAAATTTGAACTACATACATTATTATTTTTTTAATTTAATGTACATATATAGACAATAGTGTGTAATAAGCCTAGCTAGGCTGGGTACATGTTCTTTTAAACAGAACTACATTTTGTGTTAAATTTTATGTAAACTTTAATAAATATTTGTCTTCTTTTCTTTTTCTTTTTCTTCTACAATTGCGTGTGTATATACCAGTATTGCATGACCTAAGGTGAGATTGATTCCACTTGTGATACGTTGTTGTATCCAGCAATCATAGCTGTTTGTTCTTGGGTATTTTTCGTCTCGACTTCACCCTCATTTCATTGTGGCATTCCAATATAATCACACACAACACTGTCCTGTAAATTCTGAAAAGATCAAACGAGCCAATTACCAAAATAGGCCCATATATCTTTGACCGAGCGCAGCCGCGGGTCGAATTTGAGGACTGATAGCACCTCAGTATACTGACCCAGCGTAGACTTTCGCCACAATCAAACCACTTAATCCTTCAGTCCAGCATACAAAGTGCCTGCTAATGTTATCTACTAAAAGGGTCGTCAACGACACCCGATCTCCAGTGTCTCACAATGTCCTCTGTCTCTTCACATATATTCAGACACCTTACCGCACTGCTACAAAACACCGCCGACATCTTCAGACGCTCCCAGATAGCAAGGTGACAAGCTACAAAAGGGAGGACAATTGGGACAGCGATACGTCCTCTCCGTTACCTCCCTGTGAGCTCTATATTCATCTCTGGTTTGATAATAAGTCTGGACTAGTGTAACCTGACCTTACAGGATCGTCTGGACAGTGATCACCGTCGCATTGTTAGCTTTTATTCTCAACTCTGTTACGCGACTTGCATTCTGTAGGAGACACATTCCTAAGTCATTCTATTTACATTGTCCTCGAGTAACACGGCGTATGCCCCCCAAAGTCAGCACGGGCCTAACGTGTACCGGCTTCTCCAGACTATCCATAACTCACAGGTTGCTCTAGACGGTTAACCATAGTCTCAGAGCTTGCTCCAGTATCCATAGTCTCAGAGGTTGCTCCAGTATCCATAGTCTCAGAGGTTGCTCCAGACTATTATCCATAGTCTCAGAGAGCGAGTGATTATGGAGTTTAACGTCGCTGAGGGAATATTTCACCCATTTGCGACGACGCAGAGAGTGAAAGAATAGCACTTGTATATTGAAATTGTGCCGGTATACGCAGATTCCCCGTCTATATATACACAGACGCCGTTATTGTCAAATTGCACTGTCTATATTGATTGGTGGTATATTTATACGAAATGACCCGTTGACATGCTTTACCCTTGTTCTCCAGAAATCTAGACTTGCTTCATTGCTCAAGGTAGATATTTTGAATGACACGAAACAGACTATGGCTTCTTTTGTAGTTCGGGGAAAAAAACACTATTTGGTGGGTTTAGTAAATATAGTGTGATTTACCTATGCCCGTTTATATTATTGGTCATATGTAATAAATAGAGCAGCTATATTTGCAAGAATGAAATGCCACGCAAACCCGTCGGAATAAATCCTATTACCTACCGATGATAAACAAGGATTAAATACAAAATGGCGCCTATTAATGGCAATTCTCCTCTATGCTAGTACACTGTGATTGGTCCTGGATCAGACGGTTAAGAGACGCTGCCCGGAAAATTAGCTGATTTATCGATAACAGATCATTTGGAAGGAAATATATCACAGTTCTTTAGGTTTATACAATATGAATTTTGTCTTTGTCACTTTAAATCAATGCAGGTAATAGTCTTAACGATCGGCTACCTCGCGGTGGGCCACATTTGGTTCAAGGTTGTTTGTGCGACAGAACAGAACATATTAAAGAGGCAAGATAGTTTTTGTTTTGTTTGTTTTGAATTGGGGTTTAGAGTCGCTTTCTAGATTCTTTCACTTATATCACGACTTGTCGATTTAGGGCAGGAGGAAACCCCCAACATCGGTAGCGCTGAATGTTGCAGTAAATCTGCGAGCACTGGCAGGTACTGACAAGACCAAGGATGATAACTGCATTGACACTCTGCAGACATCGCATCCTATCAATATCGCGTCAGAAAGGTAACTTTCGCGAACATTGATACTGGTCTCTCTCTCTCTCTCTCTCTCTCTCTCTCTCTCTCTCTCTCTCTCTCTCTCTCTCTCTCTCTCTCTCTCTCTCTCTCCCCCCCTCTCTCTCTCTCTCTCTCTCTCCACTGAACAGTACTTGTGTTTCGTAGTGGCTGAATCAGACCAAGATTCCATTTTGAATAAGTTGTATTAAGCTGATCAAGCGGATTTTATTATTTTTAATAGATCAGTTAATATGCTCATCATTCTGTCTTTATTAGGTGAACACGATCCTCTGTATAGCTAGGTACATTATTACTAGAAATAATAGCATATATAGAATTAGCATTGTATTAATTAGTATTAATATTGTATTATCTTTAAGAAAGTATTTGGGTTTTAGATGCACGTAGGTACATGTACAATGTATCTATTAAACATTAAACATTAACCATATACCTATCAGCAATTCAACATTTCCCACTGTATATCATGACAGACAGCGATATCAACTTAATCAGTTTCTTAATGCTTTTACGTCGTTGCGGAAAATGTGCTACGATATCAATTTCTATGCAAATGGCACGATACATACGTCTTAGGAGATAAGTATATGGTGTTTTGAAATTTGCGGGTGTTATTGAAATTCGACAATGGCAAATTTTCCCAAATGGAATATGGAACACCATATATTTATTTCCATTGTAACACATTCGACGCCAAAGTTCATTTTACGAAGGAACTCTTTCTTGCTAGCGCGAATGATGGTGGTGAACAATTCCCATTCATAAGCTTGAAATGGGCGCCTAGAAACAGTATAAAGTTTGTTACGTCATCTATTGGCGCCCAAGTTAGCGGGGAGCCTTAAAATGGAAACTGCGATAAGCTTGAATGAAGTCATCTGTAGTGACGTCAAGGGCTTGACGTCACATCATATTGCTTGACGTCACTATTCCAGTCTATGCGTTTGTCGATAGCCAGCTGGTAGCCACCACATATTCGACGTTTGGACAGACTGGAAATATCTATCTAGACAAGATCTTGGAAGAAAACTCGATACGGCCACCGTAAACTTATTTATTGAGTTTACGGGTTAGGCTAGTCATGAATAACTCTGACGAAAATGTTCTAGTCATCATGTAGTGTGAGAGAGAAAACGTCAACGCAACATGTGGTACCATTTGGACTAATATCTAATCATTCTTTGTTTACAAAGGTTGAAAAGACGCCGATTCCTACATTTTAGTAGTTTTACTGCTCAAACTGTATTCCATTCAGTAGTCTAATCTTACGAATTCGCAGCATCTACAAGAGATTTAAATCGGTTTACATCTTATATTATTGTGATGAAGGCTATCTGTGGGCTGCCATCTATGCGTTCGTGCGGTGGATCAACTCGCTGTAACTATTATGATATTTATCCAACTTGTCCTCATTATTCATGGTAAATTCCACAAGATCTTTTTCTTAAAATTCATTACCGAAAACCTCATTACTTTCTCCGAGGTGGAAGATTACTTGAGGCCGCCATATAGTAAAATCAGTAACGATCAGTAACACTACACCGTGTTGCGGTTCCGGGATCTAATACTATTTGATCCTGGAACATTTTATTGCTCAACCAATCAAATCGCTAGAAATATCGTTAAATTCAAAGAATAGGCGGAGTAATCCACATAATTACCCAGGGAGCCAATAAAATGCATGGTCCGCCGCTTCAACCACATAGTGAAATATGCGGCTGTAAAATACATTATCGTATTATTTCCATGGTCCGCTTCAACGACATAGTGGAGGATGCTGCTGTAAAATATGATCTTGAACATAGAATATGATTGCTAATTTTAAGCATGTATTTAGATTTAAATTACATAGTACGTATTGCTGATTTAAAATTAAAATTCTAGTATATTATAACTATCATATTATGTTAAGATGAGGACATTAGAGAATGATTAATGAAAAAAGTGTAAATATAATTTGATACTTGTTTTAAAAGCATAAAATCATAGATAAAGTCGTCGTTTTTGACGGAACTAGAGTTAAAAATGCATACATACAATCGCTTTTGCACCTCCAAATATCTTTCCACCGCTGTAGGACAGGTGCAATTCTATTAATAATATTAATAGTTAATAAAAATAAATATGAAAAATATCTATCCAAACTCTAAGACACTGTATCGCGAATGCAAAGGATGTCTTTCCCAACAGTGCCCTGCTATAAATATAGACTGTTCGTCGCGGACGTCGGAGAAGACCATCTATGTACTCGAATCCGAAGAAGTCCGCGCATAGCCTGTGTCGGGTCTGTTTATTGAACCGTTTAGGCCTTGTATACTGCCATAACACATATAACACCCAATCTCTGAGTGGTAAGATGTCGTTTCTTTCATCATGCCCATGTCGATCAATTGATCAACGACAACAGCTCACTTCAAACACCGAGAAAGAAAATCACTGCTGTCAATATTATTCTTTCACGGATCAACTTCCACTTGTCGATATATTAACCAGAGAGACGAAATGTATCGTAAGCTCAATTGTTGTTCTTAAGCGGTAAGTTAACCAGCTGGTAGTAAAACACTACCAATGTGAATGTGTACACAGAAACCTGTGACGTCACAAGTAACACCCTACTACTGCGCGGTAGGTGTCTTTGGAGAGGAAATAAATATATTGCGCGATGACTAAAAAATCTAAAGAAAATCTTACATGTTGGGGAAAGATTGTTCTTTCAGAATATGCAATAACCCCGTGACTATTAATTCCCTATGCAAGTATGATCTTACCTGGCGAGTGGCAGCGCAGTGGTAGAACGTTGGACTTCTGAGCCAAAGATTCCCGGTTCAAATCCCGCCCCGGGAGAGTTACCTTTCTGACGCGATATTGATAGGATGCGGTGTCTGTAGCAATGCAGTTATCATCCTTGGTCTTGTCAGTACCAGCCAGTGCTCGCAGGTTTACTGCAACATTCAGCGCTACGGA
>JAUTBT010058812.1:0-24263 GCA_032361225.1 Lepetodrilus schrolli | reverse complement strand
GGTGTTATTGGTTGCCTTCTACCATAGACAGATCTAAGTGTTAAAGGTGTTATTGGTTGCCTTCTACCATAGACAGATCTAAGTGTTAAAGGTGTTATTGGTTGCCTTCTACCATAGACAGAACCAAGTGTTACAGGCATTCTAGATTGCCTTCTACCATAGACTGAAAAGCCATGATTTCAGCATAACAATCTTGAAATCAGAACTAAACCGCAATGTAAAAAAGTAAGGACACAGAAAAAATGTTAAATGTAAATGTTATGTAAGGCTTAGAAACTCTAAATAATGAATAGGTGTACATGTGTAATACCTTTGAAGAATATTGTAATTAGTATTATACAGTTGTCTTTACTGCTCAAGATGAAATGCCAAGTGGTTACTATTACATACAGATTATGTATCATTTGTGATAGCACTGCTTATTACTTACATGCAAACATTTAAAGTTGCAGAACATTTTTGTTGAATAATAAATAAGATTTAAAATGATTAAAGCAGCTCTCTCATGGACACGATAAAGACAGCGCATCTCTAATCATGTTTGTTAGAGACACTAGGGAAAAGTTGTTGATTTCCATAAAATTAAATTCATTGAAGGTCGGTAGAACTAAATTCATTGAAGGGCTGTAAATTAACCACTTGAACGCTTCTTAATATAAGAAATATTTACTATATATACATACTACTGGTATATAGTTACATACTATATAGTTATATAATTATATTATTATTATATACTATTATATACTATTATATACTATTGCAGCAGTTAAATTTGTATACAATGAATGCTCCCTCTGATAATGAAAATAACATAGATTTGAAACACAGAAATCCCTTTTGTCATGTGCATAGTAGGAACGTGAAATTTCAACAAAGTAGTGTTGAATATACTTTATTTTATTTAGACAAAATTTACAACTGACAAAATATCTGTGAGAGAGTTTCTTTGAGCATATTTTCTGTTTAAACTATTTAATCATTAAATAATTGTCTGATTTCCTGTTATATTTTTAAACCTGTCCATACTACACCCAAAGGCATAGCAATTGTGACAAAATATTTATTTTCTATTACATAACAATTCCAGCCATTAAACCTCATTTATACATTCACTTCCATACATTCAAGGCATAGTACTCTGTGGCAGTCGGTAATCTAATCGGCAGATGTACGTAAGCTAATTGTCATGAATGTAGTAATCCTGTTATTCCTTCATTATGTATAAATCGCTATGAGCATTGGATCTGACAAGCAACTGGCCCCATTTCCCAGTACAATGTGTGGTCCTAATTTGATGACCTCTGTTATTGTATCGGCTGGCTTGAGTTGACTAGGTACAGGAAGCTAAATGGGTAATTCCATCAATCATTAGAGGATAGTTTGTTTGTGGTTATATTTATATTTATTTATATCTGACCCATATATGTAAAATATTAATTTGTCACCATCACTTTATATATATTATGTATATAAATGGCATTGTCTGTAAGAATAATGATTGCTTGAGGATGAGGATTTTTTTACCAAATAATTGAAGTTGAAACTGTATTTGTTGTTGACAGATTTTTTAATGAAGTATTAGCATCAGACCCATACTGTAAACTGGCAGGCTAGGAAATGGGCGACTCTAAACCCCATTTCAAACTCAAACAAATACTCTTGTCATAAAATGACAAGCTGTGATATTAATGAAATAGTCTTGAAATCGGCTCTTGTAATTCCCAATTCAATGTTTTTGTTTATTGGTGTATTGTCTCCATATTCATCCATGATGCATGTCAATGTAGCACTATGAAATGCTTTCAAGCATGAATTACATTAGTATTATTATTATCAAATTCCTGCCTTCTTTACTATGATGTATTATATTAAATTCCTGACTTTTCTTACAGCCGAGCCATCAAGAAAAATCAGGACCTACTTCCAGAAACCCCCCTGATCAACATCTTCTATGACGACTTCTGGGGGACACCCCTCACCCACAGCGGTTCCCACAAGTCCTACCGCCCTCTGTGTGTCCTCACCTTCAGACTCAACTATGCCCTGGGACGCCTCAACCCCTGGGGGTATCACCTTGGCAACGTGATCCTGCATGCGGTCGTCACGGCTGTGTTCACGTGTCTGGCCAGGAAGTTCCTCAAGACGACGTTCGCGACGGTCACGGCGGGGATGTTGTTCGCCGCCCACCCCGTCCACACAGAGGCCGTCGCGGGTATCGTTGGTCGAGCGGATCTCGGCGCCTGTCTCTTCTTTTTACTGACGTTCATCTGCTATGTAAAGTACGTGGAGATTCGTGCCTCGGACAGCGCGACATCGCGGTGGATCTACATCTTTGGCGCGGTGACCTTCACCGTGGCAAGTCTCTTCACGAAGGAGCAGGCCATTGCTGTGCTGGCAGTGTGTGCCACGTACGACGTGTTCGTCTTTCACAGAGTCAAGCTACAGGAGCTTCTGAAGCTCCAGATCTTCACCATGGTAAGTGCTGTGAAGGTCTTGCATTATTATATCACCATTCAGGACCCTGTTATTGTTATTTTGGGTGTCAAACTGATTATTTCAGGTGTCAAATGGCATTCAGCAATGCATTTTGACCAATAAAATTCAAGGAAATTTCAAAATATTGATGTTACCACTCAGGGATTATGAAAGACATGCCATAAGTTGGATAGCTTATTTTCTAATGTTATTCTGATGAATAAAGTATTACATCAAAGGCATTTTAGTCAAATTGCCATTTTTATGATATGGATGGAAATCCAATGGACTTTCAATTGCTAATTTGTCAGAAATTCAATGAGCTATTTTTGAGAAATAAGGAACCAACTGGCACCTGACATTCCTCTCCCAGTCCCTGCTCACTGAATGTCAATATCGTGATTTCAATACAAAATTTCAGTATGTGAAATGTAGGGAACGATAGATCTTCTTTTGAGCCTAACCTTATGGACCTAATCTCACTCTACTAAGATCTTCAAATATCTATGCTTGTGTTTGAAGTTGAAATCGGTTCTTATGCCTGAATGTATTCTAAGAATTGTTGCAACTGGAATACATCCCAAATTACAGAAAATGGTTTGAAAGGAGCCGTTCGGCCCTTGTGGCAGCCATATAGTTCCTGCCAGGCAAAGACTGTTATAGATTATATATGATCCATAGCCCTGATTGCTTGTAGAGTTCCAGCCAAGCGACTAGCATATCAGTATCGGTTCCGTTTACAAGTCAATTTGTATCGGGCACCGCTTCCAGAAAATTCATGTATCATCTCGGGTTAATTTAACTTTCATTTGTCATTTTCTGTCTGTAATCATTTTCTATCTGTAATCATTTTCTATCGATGGCCAATAGGTCTGACTAATCCATAGGCTGGTTGTAACCAGTGGATTGATTTACTGATGGACTAAATTATAGAAGGAATTGAGTAAAACTAAAATTATTACATTTTGTTTCTGATCGATTCCAACCAGGAAGCATAAGGAATTTGAAGACTAACTTATGAAGACTATCTCATAGTAATTGATACTCCTTTTTCTATTATTCATAATTTTGAAAGGTTTAGAGGAGAATTTTATCTGAAATTTAATACTTATGATCCTGAGAAATTGTATTTTGCTTTGTACTGAAGACATTTCAGTACCAAAAGTTGACATTTCCAATCCTCTGCCCACAAGGTGATCTGCTTGAAATGTCTTCACGCTCCTGTACAGTACCAGCTGGGGGTACAAGGCGGGGGGGGGGGGGGGGCTGGGAGAACATATTATTTTCATTACCTTCACCTTTGTTGGAATTCACTTCCTTCTAAGTGTAATATTTTTCTTTAATTTGAATCACTTGCCTCAGGGAGGTATCAGTGTATGTGTATCAGTAATGAAATACAATAATTATTAGCATTTTTATTGACTGGAATTGTAAAGAATCCTAACTGCCATGGCAGTGAATTTAATGAACTTGTACAATACATTGTGTAACTTTTCAAAGGGTTGTTGATATAAATACACATGAGATGTTACTTTAACCCTTTCACTGCACGATTCATAATTTTTGTTGAAGTCACTTCTCTAAGGGTTAATCTTTGTTTGCTTTCAGCAAGGATATAATGGTAAAGCATGTGTAGGTATTTTAAAAATATTTAGTCTTCAAAATTCGTACAAAGTGTGATTGGAAAAATGTTTAATGCTAACAAATGTTTATAAAATATTAATGCGATTTGAATATTTTCAGTTTATTTTATGAGTTTCAGAATTACTATACAGCAAAATACATATGATATGGGTTGCCTGAAGATTTTGAAAGATAAATAAAAAAAATTACCACTTTGTAAAACAATGCCGATTATCGTGAATCATGACTGTACGCATATTTCAAAATAAATTCTAATTTTTAACATGTATTCAGAAAGAAAATGCTTCATGAAATAGTAAGTTTCCAGTACACAGAGGTCAGGCTTTTCATTACGCTAGTTACATTCAATCCTACCATAAAACATCGCTTGAATTATTCCACAAAATGACTTGCATACCATTTACACATTTACACAGAAGTAAAGCTTTCATTGGCAAATGGAGCTTGGTTTTCATGGAACAGAATTCCAATTACTTATACACATAGCCGGCTTGGATTATAGGAGCCATGCTTGTGTAATGAACGTTATATATTTAGAAATCACAATCCTTGCTCCATGTCCTGAACTGTGTTTTCTGTGACAGCCCATTCAATCACTGGAATTGGTTTCGTATCATTTCACCTTTATCAACATTCAGACACTTTCTATCTTGAGTGATGAAGGTGAAACACAGAAATAGTTTGACCTTTACTTTCACTCACATTGTCCTGTTCAGTATATATATACTGAACAAAATGAATTAAAGACCAGGACATTTAAATATAGCTTTATTATTTTGAGAAAGAAGTATTTCCAAATGTATTTTCTTCAAGAAGAAGCAGACAGACTGGAAAAGAATGGCACCAGATACCTCAAGCCTATTTATAAAATTTGGTAGAAATCTTTCTTGCAAAATATCTGTTAGTCTTAAGATATGCATGTAGTCTGTATTACCCTAAACTTCTAACACTGATATAAAAACAACAACCAACAAAAACAGTAATTTTAAATGATTACCAAAAATGTTTTAGGAAGGATTACACGATTATTACCATTATGTAACTTCTGAATATTTTATTATCTGACACTTCTAAAGTGAAATCTATGTTGTCTGAAATATATAATTTAGGAAACATCTACTGCAAAGTGAATTATGGTTGGAGATATTCTGGATTAATTCAAATCACTGATCTTCATGGTAATTCTGCTTACCTTTAGCACGTACAGGGTTAACTAGCTGTGATTGTTCTGGGTGTTACGTGAGCATGTGTTGGGCATTAGAATGATGAATTATCAAAATATACGTATAACATCCTTGAGATTTATGTGTCACAGATTGCAATTAACAATCTGGGCTCCACGTGTGACATAGTAAAGTGTTTTTTTAAAGTTGTAAAGGAGTGATACACCTTCGCTATCTGGCAGAAGTAGTTGCACAAATCGGTGTCTTCACTGTTTTAATTGTGACATTGTTACACCTGGGAGAACTGTGAGGAAGGAGTATCTGTAGATGAGTATGAGAGGAGGGAACACTGGGGACACATGAGAGGAAGATCAGGAAAGTACAGGAAAGAGAGATCAGGAGAATACAGGAGAGAGAGATCAGGAGAATACAGGAAAGAGAGATCAGGAAAATACAGGAGAGATCAGGAGAATACAGGAAAGAGAGATCAGGAGAATACAGGAAAGAGATCAGGAGAGTACAGGGAGAACATGGAAGAGAGAATGAAATTAGGTTGTATCAGGAACATTATAATAAGACCAGGGGTTACAATGAGAGTATGACATGGGGAACACACGGGACTACAAGAAGAGTATGACATGGGGAACACAGGGGAGTTCAAGAGGAAGATCAGAAGAATATAGGGAAGAGAACATTTTGAGAGGTAGACCAGGGAAATACAGGGAAAGTATGCTGGGACATGGAGAACACAGAGGAGTATAAGAGGAAGAGCAGAAGAATATAGTGAAGAGTGGGGAACATGGAGCAAAGAACGAACACTTTGAGAGGAAGACCAGGGAATACAGGGAAAGTATAATGGGACATGGCGAGCATGGGGAGAGCATGAAATGAGGAAACATCAGGAACAGTTTGAGAGGAAGACCAGGCCCCTGTTTCACGACATCCTAAATTTAGGAGCTCCTAATTTTATTACACAGTTTATCACCTCATATGTTAGTTGCCGATTTAAGAATGTATAAGACTTGTGACATCATTGTGAAACATTTGTTACGAGGTAATAACTTTTAGGACTGGTTTAGGGCTAAATAGTTAGGAGGCTGTCATGAAACGGGGACCAGGGGAATACAGGCAGAGTATGAGTAGGGACCAGGTGGACACAGGGGAGAGATGAGAGAAATAGCATGGGGAAATTATAAGAAGACCAGGGGAAAACATGAAAGAGTATGAGAAGAGCACTGTGTTAAAGCAGTTCCTGATGATACCATTGTATGTTCCTCTGATACCATTGTATGTTTCTCTGACATCATTGTATGTTCCTCTGATACCATTGTATGTTTCTCTGGCATCATTGTATGTTCCACTGACACCATTGTATGTTTCTCTGACACCATTGTATGTTCCTCTGATACCATTATATATTCCCTTGATACCATTATATGTTCCTCTTATACCATTATATGCTCCTCTGACAGCACTGGATCTGTCAGGAAGGAAGTCTCATGTTCTGTGCCTAGTCAACCTCTTCAACTGCTCATCACATGCATCCGTGTCTGTGTTATCTATGTTGCCACGTTTTCCCTCTCATTAAGGAATGGATGTTTTTCTATTAAAAAGTCGGCAGAGCTGTAGTGTGATGGTTTGTACAGGATGTCAGTGATAGAGCTATAGGCCATGAAGTATACATGGATGTGAAGTTAATTTGTTGTTTGCTGAAAGCAAAGTAATTTGTCTACTCAAACCTAGTTTCTGGAGTCTCCTAAAGTTACTGTGACTAATTCCACAGGAGGATGCAATCTGACTTAACATCAGTCCAAATAGTAGTTATTCTGAACATTTAATTAAATTTTTTTAATTATATTTTAGAACCACTTTCAAGATTCTTTAACTTACATCATGGCTTGTCAGTTAGGGCAGGAGGAAACCCTTTAAAAAAAAAAAAAAATGTATATTTGTTGTATTTCAAAGTGTATCTACCAATTTCCAAGATGTCCTTTGGTGGCTTCTCTATCATACGTGTTCCCCTCCCTGAGTAGACATGGTCTCCACAGTCAGATTTCAGCCTCAGTAATCAGGTTGATGGAGATTTCTTTCCTTCAGGGATGCAAGGTCTTCTGCATCCAAATTTCATCAATTTTCAGAATTGACCAATTTGAATGATGTCTTGCTAGGTAGGCGCACATAATGAAATAACAACGTCATCATTAGCACTATCGGCAAACCAAGATCGTCGTTGCGCATTCACCGTGGTCATTTATGGGAAATTAATTTTCGACTATGGTCGGCATTGATTTCTGTTTGGACAGCGAATATTGGTAAATCATTAGCAGGGATTCCCGCGCTGAGGAGTTTGAGGGTAGGTAATTAGCTGGTTATACCACAACGAGTCCAGTTATCGATTCAACATCTAACTCAAGTTCTAGTTGAAGAATGACAAAATAAAAGTGGCACCTGCTCTTTATCTCATTAGTCTTGTTGAGATCACTCAGATTGGTGATCTTGAGATCACTCAGATTGGTGATCTTGAGATCACTCAGATTGGTGATCTTGAGATCACTCAGATTGGTGATCTCAAATGATGAATTTCAAAGTTGTACATTCCTGAATATAATGAACAGAAAGCTGTAAATTCGTGAAAAATAATCTACAGATTTCCAATGGACAAAAATGGCGGCTGTATTTTAATGATCAAGAACTAAAGATTGGTGAGCAAGAAGTAAATGATGGCAGATTGGTGATTGAAATCTAAATCATAGGAGATTGGCAACATTTATTTTTAATACACATTGTTGTGTATTGTATTAATCTGAATATATATTGACAGATTATCAGAAAGATGTGTTGTGGTAAAAGTAACATAAGAAAGACATTAAAATAATTCTGTATTTAGAATTACAGCCTGCTTGAAGGAGTATTTGCATCCATCCAATAACCACTGAATCAAATGTCGTAGTTCAAGTATAACCATAGATAAGTAATTAAAAGACAGTCGGGCTCCAGTGTCAAAGGGTGAAAGCAATGATAAAAGTTATAAACTAGCAGGGAAATAGCTGCCCTCAATAACCCATGAATACAACAATATGTTCAATACCAGGACAAGTCAGGATTATCGCAATGACAATAGCTTTGACCACAGATCCATAAGAAAGAACACTAAAATAAGTCATTCCTCCCGTGAGACTTGGAACCATTGATATTGGTTATGTTACCCGGGAGGTCAATGAGGTGTGAAAAGCCGCAGTTATGGAGGTGCACCTCGAGCTCACCTCCAACAATACCTGGGTTTGTTCCCATTGCATTTGCATTGTGCTTGGATCAAGGCGACTTTGCAAAGGCTCTTTGAAGTGGAATTTCCTATATACACAATAAAAGTGAGATTAAGACTGGAATTATTGTACAGGGAGAGTATGTTCGTTCATTGAACAAGGGACCGCCGATTTATGCTGGTGGGTCACGCAGGGGTTGCTGCGAGTCCAGCAGGTTTGCCTGGTCAATGTGTGGTCATTAGTACTGGACCTAGTCTTCCACAGAGACTGCCCGCTTTCAGACCTATACCTCATAAACACGCCAACGCATCCAGGAGTTTTCTGCTCAGTTTCTGGTTAATCTTCCATGAAAGCCTCTGTGGTTTTATACTTTCCACAGATTGAATATTGATGGAGTCGGTAATAGGGATATTCCTGGCCAGACAGTGGAACACATGAACACCTGTAGCAGAGGAACACCTTGTATCTGTGTCTGGGGAATAGTCATTTGGTCACAGTCCAGTAACAGTGTAAACTGGTTTCAGTGGAGATATGTTTCATGATTCATCTGTGAGAAGTAGTCAGTGGGGTGTTGTGTTGTATCTCTCTCTTTGTGTGTATGTGTGTGAGAGAGAAAAAAAGAGAAAGAGAGAGGTGGTTGTTAGAATTGGGGTTTAAATCTTCTTTCAAGATTATTTTACTATTATCATGCTTTGTATGCACATGCCCTGCTTGTGATAAATCAAATTTCCACTGGCAAATTTTGTAAGATCAAATAATATGCTGCCATAGTTACAACATGGATACCCCACTTAGACGCATTATTAACAGACTCTAAGATGACCAGTCCTTGTTTTATACTGAGCACCAAGCATGAGAACAACAAATGCAAATTTTAAATGTCTTTAAGTATGGCATGCCCAGGGTTTGAACTATGTTCCTCGACCTTCGCTCTTGCTCTAGAGGCAGACACTTGAACCACTACACAGTGGTCAGGGTGGAGCAGTCCTGGTGTTGGGTGGTTTGGACGTATATAACTTCTAAAAACATATTGGCTGACATTCAAGCTGTCAGTATTTAAATCCATCCCACTGGATTGGATCTTCTCCAATATAGCTTTATGGCATGGCCGAAGGTTATTTACGTGAAAGGAATTGGCTACAAAGACAGCAATTAACCGCCATTGAACTGGTGTTGCCACGATACCACCAAACTTCATTTATCATTTTCTTCGAGTCTTAACAGCAAATTATCAGAGTGTCACTTCAATGTCAGTTGCACATCAAGTAGCCAGCATTGGTCAGAGATTTATTGATCAAATACACTGGAATATGCTCTCAGATGGCAATTTTATAGGTTGGCCATGGTAGGTAGCTAACTACAAATAGTTGACTTTTTGAACCACTAGTCCAAATAATGATGATGTCAAAGGCTAAAAATATCCTAACATTTCCACTAGTCCTCGGGATGCATTAACCTTCTCCATGCTGGTGGCAACCAGAGATGTCCTAAAGAGCTGTGCCTGTGCCTAATCCAGCAGGGAGAGGGTTAACAATGTCTCTTTTGGAAAGTACTGAAAAACATGACTGACTTGGGCAGCTATGAAGAGAAAGGAGATTTAGCATTACGAGTTTTAGCTCAGAGAATTAGGATGTTTAGCTCAGAGAATTAGTAATTTTACATCAGAAAATTAGGATTTTGTACTAAAAGAATTAGGATTTTGATCTCAGAATATAAACTGATGCCAATTTCTTTCTGTCACTGGTTGCATTTTTTTTTTGTGGGGGGTAGGGGGGTTTGTTGTATGCATTAATTCTTTTAACATTAACATTGCTGATGATGAAACAAGAACATTATCAGTTTCTGGCTGTACAATTATTGAATTGGTGAATGTATCAGAACTCTATTGTTGACGAGACCAGTAGGACAATATGGCCATTAATTGTCCAACTAGTTAAACATTGGTCTTTGATAAAAAGACCAACGTTTAACTAGCGCCGTTGGACGAGAGTACAAATTGATCATCAGTCTTCATGATCTATGGACCAGTGTTAAATTGCCACATGGGTAATCCTGTGCTAGGTAAATATTAACATTATCACTCTGTTATCACAGTCATGTTGACTTTCTATAGATTCTACTATTATTGGCACTGCGTCAGCTGCACATATCAGTATTGCATTACACAAAATGAGCACAGGTAATGTACTTGATCTGGGCAACTGGCATATGGCAATGATGGACCCTAAGATGTATTGTCAATCATCAGATTGAATATCCATTGGTTTTCTGTAGGTAGCAACACATTTGTATCAGTCACTTCATTATTTTAATAGAAATTTAATTTAAAGACTCGGTAAATCTGTTAAATTATAATTTTCATATCAAATTATTATTGTCAAGATCTAAAAAAAAATAATTTATCTTTGGTTTTAGAAACAGTATTTATTGGAAACTAAGATGGGTAAATTGCTGTTTGACATTTCCACAGGAATCCTTCATGTATGCTGAAGAACTGAGGAGTAGGTGCCAATGTAAAAGTGTGTTCTGAATTAATACATTAGGAGTGTTAGTGGGATTAGTGTTACTGGGAAACGGCAATACTGTTGGCATGGTAACTTATCCATGGAATCTGGAACAATTGTGTGGAGCAATCACGTGTATGGAAGAGTTGGAATGGCTGAAGTTATATGTGTAGTTGTATAGTTACACTAGACACCATTAGTTCTTCTGTACTTGTATAGTTTTACCATTGGGTCCTGTGTCCTTGTTGTATAGTTATGCTAGATACCATTATTTCCTCTGAACTTGTATAGTTGTACCATTGGATCCTGTGTCCTTGTAGTTGTATAGTTGTACAATTGGGTCCTGTGTCCTTGTAGTTGTATAGTTGTACAATTGGGTCCTGTGTCCTTGTAGTCATATAGTTATTCTACGTACCATTAGTTACTCTCTACTTGTGTAGTGGTACCATTGGGTGCTCTGCAATAGCTGTCAGGTTTTGCTCCCACAAGTCACAAGAGTTTCTGATAACTCAGCGATGTTAAACGTTTTGCCTAAAAAATTATAGGGACATTTTCTTAATATTTGATGACATTTTGTAAATGTTTGGTAATGGAGGTGTAAATTGAATGTGTAAATTGAATGTGTAAATTGAACGGATTCGTCTGAGCTGCTGTGACGTCCCAAGTTGTAAGATGATTGTCTTCACTTTCTCTCTACATAGTCACTGTGAGAATCATTATCTCAGTGTCTAGACAGCAAACTAGGAGACACCTGATGGTGGTAAACACAGTATTGATTGTCTGAGTCCGTCTGCACCTGAACCTCAATGATAGAATAGTCTGTAGACTATCTATAGTCTCAGAGGGTGAAAGTTAGTAGTTTAAATATAAATTATATTGACTGGTATTATTTTTTTTATCTGAAATGAGCTGCTGACATTCTTTACCCTCTGACTTGTTTTCCAGTAATCTAGACTTGCTTAACTGGTCTAGGGTGATCTTTGGAATAGGAGTATTTGGGTGAGAACAAGGTGTGACAGACTGACTAGTTTGGGGAGGGTGGTATGGGTGTGTGTATGGGAAGGAGGGTAGGTTAGTGTGTGGATGGGGTGCATTTTTTTGCAGATTGGAGGGTGATAGGAGTAGAGATATGATATAGAGATAGAGTGTGGATATACGGGCTGAATGTGTGGGCTCATGAGGTGTGTGTCATATGTGTGTGTGTCTGTCTGTCTGTCTGTCTGTCTGTCTGTCTGTCTGTGTCTGTGTTTGTGGTGATTATGTGGATGTATGTGTGGTTGTGTGGAGGTACATGATTGGGAAGTGTGGATGTGTGTTGTAGGTTTGTATGTAGGGTATGGTGTGTGTCATGAAATAATCACTGACGCAATAGATTTATCAATTACGTACAGGTGGACAATGAATATTGTATTGTTCTTAATGCTTATTGATATCGATTTAGACAGTTTATATTTTAGATTCTTGGATGTTATCCAAGAATTATCTATTTACATAATATTTTTCATAAATGCATATTTTGACTACAAATGTTTATAAAAGTAATCTGTAGTACATTTAATCTGGATTTGAGCATTAAAAATGTATGCTGTTTTTTTTCTTTTCTCTGAAGTATGGTGATAAAGACAGCTAACAGGTTGTTGTTCTAACCCTTACAATGTTCCCACCACTAAAGGAACATCTGTTTGGTCATAAACTGGAAGTTAATGCTGATTGGATGTTTGCATATTGTATCACCAGTGGACATGCACCCAGGCTAGGGGAGAGGAGTGCGGACGTTAACAGCATCCCTGGTGGATAAATAATGCATGCAAAGTGGTGTGGACATGACTTGTTTCACATGTCAGTGGAAGATTACAATCCAATGTCTGTTTACATAGTATGCAGGTAGCATTGCATGGATTGTCAGTATCAGCAATTGTTCAAGGGTTTTACTGTAACACTCTATTTGTTGAAGGTATTTGTCCTAGCATGAACAGGTTGCTGAAAATGTCGCTCAAATACTTTGAAGAACGAAGTAAAAACTACTGATTTGGGCCTGTATTCATTATGGGGTTTTTTAAAGATGAATTTCATAAATAATAAGGGCTTGATAATTATCAATATTTACAACATTTCTTCATATGTATCTATAGTAAAATATGTTTCTGTGGTAATAATGTGTATTTCCTTTTCAAATGCTATTCATACCTGTGTGGTAAATGTGGACGCTGTTCTGTATGTATGCATTGTGACAAAAGCTCAGTTGGAAACACAGTTTTCCTTGTTGATTAGTTTCGTTGTCAATATCCTGATGAATGTCAAATAGGGTCCCTGCATTGCTGTCAACGTGTGACATCTGTCACGTGCATTACAGTCTGTTTCGGGAGCCGTTACAATGTTGATTCTGCTCTCCTACCATGATGAAAAATGTTGACGGAAATGTGCTTGCTTTGTTTACATTTATGACTCGTGTCTGGAGAGTTTTGTGTCTCTCATCACCATGAAGTCGTTCTTTCCTCTGACATGTACCAAACCTGCTGGCATCTTGGGAACAAACATTACAGGTAGGGATGGAAAAAAGAAATGGAATCAATTTTCCCGTGATTGAGGTCCCGAGATTGAGCGCCCTCTCAGGACATAAATTGTCTCCCCTTTCTCTACTTACTTGATTGGATCGTGGAAAATTGAATTAAATTTTCGTAGCAGAGCAATAAATCTTACGTTTGAGTTGAATGTCGTCCATTAAATAAATGTATTTTGGAAATTGTCAATTACGGCATGCAAATATTCATTGGTATCACGTTCTTATGAATGACATTGTGATTTGATGTGATGAGTGATGAGTATGAGATTTGCATTTATTTTTTGTCAGTTCAAAAGTGATTCTTAGACAAACACTTATTTTGTTGGTAATTTTGAAACATATTTTTAGTACACTCTTTTATAATCAAATATTCATCATGTATGGGTAAAAGATTCCGGCTGTGATGTAAAACAGTGATTCATAATCAAATTGCAGATTGTTAGTAAACGTTATAAACAAACACATACATATTCACTATATTGTGATCAGCAAGTACATTGTAGTCATCACATATGGGTGAATGAATGAATGAATTAGTGTTCTATGTTGCAGAGGCAATACATCACCCATATGTGATGACAAAATATTCCCGCAGTGATGTAAATCAATTAATAAATTAATTTAAAAACATTTAACATTTTCTAGTAACATCAATGAAAAATATTCTTAAAAGTTCTACAGAAGCTGCACCTGCGATTCAGGGGGCCTATTCTCGAAATGTTCTTACAATAGTACGACAATCCTAAAGATTCATATATTATGGCTATGAAAATGTTACGCACGCTCTTAGGCTAAGAAGATCGTAAGAACGTTTCAAGGAAATGCTCCCTGCTCAGAATTTACTGCTAAAAGCATCTGAATGTCAAAGCTATACAGCATACTCATATCCTGATAAAACCAGATGTATTCCTATCGCTGATTGCAGTATACACTATATATAAAAGTCTGATTTCAGTTACACTTTCCCTGAATCTGTGACCTTTCTTCCACATCTTGGCCAGCGTTGTCTGGGTACCTGACCAGCTCCTACACAATAGGTCTTGAGTTCGATTTTGCATCAGTTTCATTTTCAAATTGTTACGGACAACATTCTTGGACAATATTCGCAGACAACATTCATGGATGACATTTGCGGACAACCTTCAGTGGGTTGTACAGAAAGTGGGTCTCTGCAGGATTGTGACACAATCAATTACAGGATCTAATTGTCAGTAGAAATCCCCCCAGATTAGCAACATAATGCAAACTTGCAGACAGGGATTTGGTGAATGTCTCGAAAGTGATATTGGTTCCTTCATTCTGACAACTGTTATAACCTCACTACGTGCGTCTTAAGTCCGCGGTGGTTTGTCTCGGCTGAAGTAATTGGAATCGGTTTGTTTCATGCTGGAGCGCACTAACGAACGTCGCTGGGGAAGCATTTAGTATCTTCTTGAGGGATACCGTCCCTGTGCATTCCATATATCCTCAGTGGGAGTAGGGTTGGCTTCATTAAGATTCCTGAGCATGTTGTTAAATATGAAGTATAGGAAGTCAGGAGTGTTTGGAGGTTTCAACTGTGTGAACTGGTTTTAATGGGGTCTTTTTGGAAGCATTAAAATAAAAGACGCCTATATTGTATACACCCTGGTCTAGTAATTGTTTTGAATACACCTAAATCTATGAATTACAGTCTATATATATTGAATACACCTGGCCCTGAGATTACAAATGTTTTTAATATAATTTCATGCACAAGCTCAAATTTGATATGGAGATTTGTGAACAAAACTTCAGTATTAAATTGTACTAACATTTTTTGTATTCTCAGTTGTCTGTGAATTACTGTTTAATTTGAATACACCCTGGTCTATAAATTATCTTGAATACACCCCAGAATAGGTATGACTTTTGTGTTCACCTAAACTTACTTATCACTAAGAGTTCCTTTAACTAATTTTGCATTCAAAATGTTCAATGAAAAATAACATTTTGACCTTTCAACATATGTTAGAAATCACTCTTGGTGGTTACTGTTTCTGCCCAATGTTAGTGATTTGTCTTTGTTGGATCAAACTGGTTCATCCAGCCTCAAAGGTATTGTTCCATATGGGAACTGGTTCATTGTTGCATATGGAAGCTATAAGCATGCAGTCTGAATGTTACAGAGCTGAAGGAAGGCTTGCTATCTGGATATGCTGTGGACATTCCTTAAAGTCCATGAAAGTTATCTTGATGAACCATTGTCATAGAGATGTATCTACGTCCTCCATCTTTATGTGCCTGTATCGAGTCCAGGGAATGTGGTACTAGTCAATGAATCATACAGATATGAATACCTCCATGTGTTTGTCCTCGATGACTGGAGATTCTTTTCTACTTTGGAGTGACTTCTGACAGTGATGAGGTGTTGTAGAGATGTATTGCTGATGGCTAGGTGTTGTAGACGTGCATGGCTAATGGATTGTTGAGAGATCCCTAAATTGACCAGAATGAAACATTTATTGTGCTATGTTTTTTCCTTGGGGATTGCCATTGTGGCTTATTTGAGAGAGCGATATCACTGGGTTTTTGTAGAGATGTCAGTTTCTTTCCTGTTATCAGCAATTCCCACAGTTCTAGCGGAACTCTGGCATGAATACTCCAGTGGATTTCTCCCAGTTTTTGTCGGGGGAAGTGTTTTTATGTGGAATTCTCAATGGAAACCATTGGTGATTGTGTGTGTGTGTGTGTGTGTGTGTGTGTGTGTGTGTGTGTGTTTGTGTGTATTCGTGTGTGTTCGTGTGTATATGTGAGTATATGTGAGTGTGCGTGTGTGTATGTATTGGTAGGAATAGCCTCACAGTTTCCTCTATGGACAGACAGTAACATTGCTGACATTTACACATTATGAACAACCTTTTCAGCTGCTTCATATCTTATATTTCCAAAAAATATGTTATTAGAACATAAACAAAAAGAGAAATATGTTAGACTAATATTAGAACATAAACAGAAAGAAAAATATGATAGGCTAATATTTTCAGTGAACTATATTTTTGTTCCTATTGAAAATATGAAAATGCCTTAACATGAAAAACATAATGGTTAAATTACTATGTGAAAATCAAGCTTGAATATTTCAATTTGCATGTATCCATTTTATCGATTGATATCCTCTTAATTCAATGGTGTGGCATATGACCAACACTGCTGTTGTGCTATTATGGTATACATTTAACATGACAATATTTCATGGACAATACTATGGTTTTGTCAGTTTTAACACTTTAAAGCAACTCTCTCACAGACATGATTAGAGATGTGATACACTAGGGAGAAGTCATTGATTTAAATTTAAATTTACAAATGGCAAAATATCTTTGAGAGAGTTGATTAACACTTTAAGAGCGAGCTTATTTCCTATAACTTCGGGCTGTTCTCTCTGGTTTGTCATCAGTCAGTTGCAATGCATGTGAGGTATGCCATGCTCTAATGACATTCCCATGTGTACCGATGCCATTGTAACACCAGATCCTCATCTCAATGTCACTGTAGCTGCAAATCTGTGCTGGTGTGAACAGATCTTTTGTGCAGGTAATCAGCATGAACATGTGCCACACAGGATCAATTAGCAAACAAAAGCTCCCACTGCGGTAAACCGAGTGCATTTCCCTTTCAATGTTTGCAACGCTGGGATATCTGTTGCAGTAAGTCATGCGTTTGCAAACAGAAGGCTTTCATGAAAGGAATCAATCCAAGCTTGATGATTGAACTGAACGATATCCATGCTGCTGGTATTAGTAACAGATTTACTGGTGGTGTTTTTTTTAACCCTTTGACTGCTGAGGACAGCCAGAGGTGCCAAATATTACAGTATGATTTTTAACCTTCTCCATATGAAAGGCAACCAGAGATAACCCATAAAATTGTCCCCAAGATTATTCCATCAGGAGAGGACTAATCCAGTAGATAGAGGGTTACCTTAAGGGAGGTACCTATTTCATGAAAGAGATCTACTTGGATATTGGTAATGTACAAATATTAGTTAGTTATGGTACAGTTGGAAGATATTTACAGTATATAAGAAATTTACTTCAGAATGCATCACACTGAATCTCTCAGCTATTAATTAATCCATTTGAAAACATTAAACTGATATTTTTCGTCGCATAAACTTTCAGTTGTGATGGTTGGAATGGACATTTCAGATGGATTCAGGAATGGTAGTGGACAGGGAAAGTAGTAGAAATACGACTCATGAGGAAAGTCAATGGCAGCTATCATGCTCATCGATCATTTTGTTTTCTTGTACATGGCTCGTTTTGTTTCCTTGGTATCGATTGAGATTTGTGCAGGTTAACATGTTTGTTAGCCACTTCAATGCATCAGGATATGTGGATCAAGTTCCAGTTCCGACACAAAATAGTTCTGGCTGTTCTGGGCCCTCCTGTATGAAACTGCGTACATCCAAAGGTGGACACACGGGTCGATCGGTTATAACGATGCGTCGAATCGCACCGTGTGCTCACATGCGATAGATTCATAATTCCATTCGACTGATTGCAATGACCGAGATCACATGACCAGAACGAGTTCTACTCCTATGACCAATCGAACTAGACTCGTCATACAACCGATCGAGTGAACTTTAAGGTAGCCGTATCTCCAACCTTAGCAATGCTGTAGCATATAGCTAAGCTTGGGAGTCAACATTACCTTAAGCTTACACCGTTTCGAACAGGAGTGCCCTGTGAGATAAAATACACTCAGGAGATGTCATGGTAATGTCTGACACAGTCGGAACCTTTGACACACAACGGATTGACAATTTCTTCCTGATGGCATCACTCATTTAATTAAAGTTTGTTATATATGAAACAATGTTTTCAATAAGAAATTAAATATCCAGTCTCTCTAAGCTGACGTAAATAGGAAAACAATTTAAAGATTGTTAATAAAATACATAGAGATTAATACACGAGCTAGTGTGTTAATTTCTTTATCCAACAACTTTTGAATGGAAATTATACAACTCAAACGTATTCTCATGTGGAAGTCAAATAGAGAGTGGCGGATGAATACATCCCCCCAACGCCCTGACCATACCAACCAATGAAACCGTCTATCACGATGACAGGCATGGGAAAATTGTGATGCAAGCCATGTAACCAGCCAATGAAAATCGTTTCAGGTTTTATGCACTACTGTGCAAGATCTTGAGTTATCTTGAACCATCTGTTGGATAAAATGTAATAATATACATTTATTTCTAAATTAAGATATGTAAATAGGTTTAAGTAGACATTTATTTGGGTATATCAAGTTATGTGAAGGAATGTCCATCTAATCAAAATCAGTTATTGTAATATTGCAACATTGGACTATCTTCTTTGAAATCATGTCAAATCTGTCTGCGTTGTCCAACACTTATTTCATTCCACAATTTAACTCTTCACCAAAAGAACATTTAAAAAAAATAAGAACATTACTACCTATATTGCTTTTTTAACTGCATCCCCTGTGCACTTGGAAGACAAAACTAAAAGCTCTCTGGGCCCAGTTGTTTGAAAGTGCCATTAACTAATGGCATCATTAGCCATTATTCCTCCATTGACTTTTAATGCTAACGTAATGCTGCATTAGTTAGTGGAGGTTTAATGCAGTTATTCTGGATGTTTGCACTATATTAATGTGTATTATAATAATAATAATTATAATAATGATAATGATAATGATAATAAAAGATAATAATTTAATGCTCAACTTTATTAATCATTACTTAAAACAAAGTATATTTACAAAGATGGCGTAGCTAAACCTGGTTTGTGCTATAGACAGAGGTCTTCTCCTGCTAAAGTATCACCTCTCTTCTGCTGTCCATCAAGTGTTCAATCTGCGGTGGGCAGCACTTGACGGGACACAGGATAGGTGTTAACCACCAGATGCATGGACTAGCTCTGAGATCATGGCAGAACAAGGCCTCTGGCTTAGAGGCCATGACTACAGTGACTCGGGTATAGACTAGCACTGAGATCATGGTGGAACAAGGCCTCTGGCTTAGAGGCCGTGACCACAGTGACTCAGGTATAAGTCTGGACTGACAGGTATCTGGTGGGAAAATGATGACCTATATGTTAGTCTTGCCATTAGTCTCGCTACAAACCACTGAGATTAAGACGAGCATAATTGGCGTGCCATGTTTCTGTGATCACCAGACCGGACAGAGGGAGGGGTGGCTCCGGTTGCCTTTTAAGGGTTTACGGTTGCCTTTGTGCAACAATTTATCATTGTCGTAGCAGTGGGAGTCATTACTTGGGTTTCGGGAGTTGTCCTTGCCGAGCTTTTGTATTGCCAGGACAGGGTGAAGTTCTGTTTTGACTTTGTTCAGAGGTCTGTGTGCAGGAGTAAATGTAATCTTGTGGACAATATTGAGGTGCATTGATATTTTGAATTGATATTTTGAAATTCTGAAGTGGAGTTGAGTACAGGATTACAGCTAGATACTGTGTTAGGTCAAGTTGTAATTATTAAACATTATTAACCCAGTGTTTTCACTAGGCTTGCAGAGTTAAAATGACCCTCAAAACAAAATTACTAGCATTTATTAGGCTTAAACAAATTATTAAAGGTTTCGTCCAAAATTTTATTTCAATTATATAGAAATTATGTTTTTAAATTAAATTTCAGTTTTGTCTCAATTTATCTTTGGATTTTCTATTTTAAATCATTTTCACCATAGTATTAGTTTCATGATTATTTTTTAGCCTCTAATGTGTAATCAAGCCAAATTGAATTGAGTTTTCATATTAAATTTATTATTTGGATCATTATTTCCATCATATAATTAGAAATATAAATTGGACATTTCTTAATAAAAATGAATTTTAGTGTGATTATATTATCCATGTGTTGTAGGCCATTAAATGGACCCAATGCATTATGCTGCCTTTTTCACCATTTCTGTTAATTAGCTGATCATGTCATGTTTATTAAGGCATTATGCTGCATACACATTAAATGTGATGGTGGTTGATTGGATGCTTCAATATTTTAAAGTAATGTTCACCTTTACTCCATTATACCTCTCAGCACTTTAAATGTTATCACCAAACTTGGAATGATCTACTTCCCAAAATAGGTTTCATTCCGTCAAGTTGTTGACTCCTATCTGAAAATATCTTAATGATGATGGAAATCGACTCCCATGTGTTAATGAGAAATTATACAGTAAGTCAGCTCGGAGTTTCGAAGATGCACAGAATATGCATGTGCGTGTCAAAGGTGAAAGCATGTGCTACTAAAATCTTTATCACAACCACCAAAATACTTGACAGTGTTTGTAAGAAACACGTAACACAAAATAAATGATAAACATGCTTTAATAAGCACTATAGTGGCTCAGACAGTTGTTGTTCATGTGCTTTCACCTTTGACCTGTGTACGCTGTATTCTGTTCGTATCCGAAACTCCGATCTGGCTAATTGTCTTGGACTTAACACAAGCGTCATTCAGTGCAGTCTAGAGACACCCTGTTACTTAGCATTAAAACTGGTTCTGATCCAGCAAGTAAGGAGTTGTGATGTGTTCATCAGGTTGTACATGGGATTGGTTTGACAGTGATCCTGACATCAAGTCCTCCATTATCTCCCATTACCGACTCAGTAATTACTCCATGCAATTGGCAGACAGTAATCCCCCCCCTGTCGGGCATGGACTATTAACAGCACTGGTAATCCAGCCTGCTTGGCCATGATTAAATACCCCCGCTTGCCCACCCCACTCCTCGTCTCCCCACATATCAGAGGTGTTGTGTTATTCTAAGCTCAGTCGGCTTAGGTGTGTTTTGCTCAGCTCCATCGACTAAGGTGTCATTTTAGGCTAAGCAGCATTGGCTAAGGTGTCAGTTTATTCAAAGCTCCATTGGCTAAGGTGTCATGTTGTTCCAAGCACCATTGGCCTAGGTGTTGTGCTATGCTAAACTCCATATACTAAGTTGCTGTGTTATGCTTTAAACACCAGTCAGTGGCCTAGGTGTCATGCTAAGATTCATCAATCATGGTGTTGCATTATGTTATGCACCATTGACCGAGGTGTCGTTTATGCTAAGCGCCATCAATAGCGTGTTGTAGTATGCTCAGCGCCATTGGCAAAGGTATTGCATTACCATAATTACCCTAATAATCAGAACAGGAAAAAATAATTAAATTCATTATAAAATACGAATATTTAAAATGATCACTATTCGTATAATTAGTGAAAACCAAATTAAGTACAAAATATAATTTTAACAGAAAAGGTAAATAAATGAAGGACTTTTTACAAATGTATTTTATTTTTTATTTATGTTCACATAATTAGAAAATAACGATTTGAAAAATAATTGGTCATGTTCATAATTTTAGGGTTTGAATTTATTTTTTTTGCCGATTAATTTAGGTTTTCGAAGTATTAAAGGGGTCGAATTATTATGGTAATTATGGTATGCCAATATCCATTGGCCAAGCTAAATGCCACTTGACAAATTGTTGATGGAGGTGTCTGACGATCCGACAGACATACTGCTGAGGTGATGCTAAGCCACTGCAATGTACCATTACCAAATTGGTAGTTAATGTCACTGTAGATGAATCTCCTTTGAGAACATGTAGGCCTCCATTTTAATTTTAGCTATTTTCAATTTGTTAAAAGATTTACTGACACAGCCAATTGTCTGCAACTTTTTTTTTTTACTATCTTACTTATTTTTTGTTATCCACTTTAGTTAAAAGTAACTCCCAAAACCTCTTTGATTGATTTTTTTGGTGTGAATTTTAAAATGTTTTCTATATAAGGTTGTCTAGATAATCAACTTTTGGTTGTCTAGTCTCAATGTTTATTTGATTTTAACAAAGCGTGCCATTCCAGAATGATCGTAGAACTGTCGTAGAGTCATAATTACCTGCACAAGTACTTAGGATGAAAAGAATGATCAACTCCCTGGGGAGTATACAACCCAAGTGAACACATAATGACATTACATCATATTAAAAAACCTTGTAATTATTAGCATATCATGTTGAGTGTATGTATTATTTTTTTTCTGTCAATAACTATTAAGTCGTGGCTTTTGAGTTAAAGGGTTTATTTTTTCATTATGACCCTTATGGTGCAGTATCTATTATGAATAAAAAAAATTACGTATTTTTGTGAAATTATCATAATTTTTCTGCTTTTGTTTCAGGCAAGATTCCGGAGTCTGTGCGAGGGTCTGATCATTCTAGGGACGTGTGGAGTGTCTCTGGTAGTGTTCAGGATTTACTTCATGGGCAACACTCCTCCAGAGTTTGCTCCCTCCGACAATCCCGCATCAGATTCCACTAGCTTCATGTCCAGACTTTTAACATTCAACTTCTTGCCCACGATGAATATCTGGCTGCTCCTCTGCCCATCTGTCCTCAGTTTCGATTGGTCCATGGAGTCCGTGCCATTAGTCGTAAGCCTCTGGGATTATAGGAACATGTTCACGGTGATGTTGTACCTGTCTATAGCCTACTTTGCTCAAGTTATTTTGAAACATTTACATCTGAAGAACAGCCCAACGTACATTGGGCTGAAGCCTCACATGAACGGAAATGGGGTGCACCATAACGGTCACAATGGAAAAATAAACTCTTACACTCAAAAGCCGCGACTTAAGAGACGCGAGTCTACGAGTTCATCGGACAGCGACGATGCCGTGCCATTGCCTTCGTCATCGTTGCAGAACATAAACGCTTCGATTATTTCTCTCGCCATTATGATATTTCCATTCATACCGGCGTCAAATTTATTTTTCTATGTTGGATTTGTGATAGCAGAGAGGATTCTGTACATTCCAAGCATGGGCTTCTGCCTTTTGGTGGGCCAGGGTGCAGGTGTTATTTACCAGCGATGCTCAAACTCCATGCAGCGACGAGGGCTTGTTGCAGCGTTCACTGTGATATTGCTGCTGTTCAGTGTGAAGACTTTTACCAGAAACTACGACTGGCACTCTGAAGAGAAGCTGTACACCTCAGGGATCAAGGTCAACCCAGCCAAAGGTGCACAACTCTCGTGATAATATTATTATTAAATGCCAAAATAACCCGATAATATTAAATGCCAAAATAACCCATCTGGATGACTACCAAATTCATTATTATCGTGAATTTTGTAGTCATCCGGGTGGGTATTTTGGCATTTACCACCAAAATAACAAATGTATTTCATAATACATTAAAAGTACTGGAGCCTGATTCACAAATTTATTTTAGCTGTTGGTTACTATCTTCATTTTAGGATAGGTTTGCAATTGATTGTAGCCATGTGGATATGTCCCCTGATCTTTACTTTCTAATGTAGCCAAAACAGATTATGAATTATGAAACAGAGTCCATATCCACCAAACTAATGCCCAATATGTCCAATAGTATACATAATGATTTTGTCCTACATGACAGAGTTTATCTATTCTCAGATGGGTGCGGGTGGTAGCACATTGGTAGAACATTGAGACTTCGGAGCCAAAGATTCCAGGTTTAAATCCCGCCCCGGGGGCCCGGCATCAATATTTCCAAAAGTTACATTTCTGATGTGATATTGATAGGATGCGCTGTCTGTAGAGTGGCAATGCAGGTATCATCCTTGGTCTTGTCAGTACCAGCCGATGCTCGCAGGTTTACTGCAACAT
>JAUTBT010058811.1:0-55285 GCA_032361225.1 Lepetodrilus schrolli | reverse complement strand
TGATAACTGCATTGCCACTCTACAGACATCGCATCCTATCAATATCGCGTCAGAAAGGTAACTTTCGCGAACATTGTTGCCGGGCCCCCCGGGGCGGGATTTGAAGTCCAAACTGTTCTACCACTGCACTACCACCCGCCCAAATTCTTCTACACTAAAACAGGATTTCATTTTAACTGCAGATTTATGGAGTTTTTGTAGTAATGATGTAGTCGAGAATGTTACATCAACAGGGTTATATCTCATAAATTGCACGCTTAAACTAAACTAGTCTTTTTACGTGCAAAACTAATGAACAAGGTAGAAGTCTTCAGGAACATAATTGTCTCTTTCATGTCTGATGTCATTCATGACACAGGCGACGACCTAGTCTTCAAAATATTCCTCATTCCGTCTGGCATTCACCACCGATATGTCCAGTTGGTTTACTTTTGTGCAATTCATGTATGGCGTTCACCATAGAATAAATACCGTGGTCAGTTGGTTTACCTTTGTGTAATTCAGCAGCAGCATTTACAATAACAAACAAACAGTACTCTTCCTCAAAATTTATTTAATTTTGAGAACATTGGACAGAAAATAAAACAATTGAGTGTTTGATATTAAATGAATGAAAGCAATACTGTGATGTTGACGTGACCTATTATGCAAACATAAAATGCATTTCACTTGCCATGAACATTATGTCATTCCCAGTTTCCAATACCTGGTACTATTCTCCAAAGTCTGATTATTCAAGTTTTAAAATTACAAGATATCTCAAGATTCCCTACAATCCATACACATTTTGAAGCAAATGTTATAGATGTTGCAGAATATAAAATTCAAACTAAATTTTATCACAAAAAAATATCATGAAGATACCATGGGAACTGAAGCACACTGATCCTATGTAAATCAAATAGCTTCAGTAGTGTTTATGAACTGGAGGTCGACCAGAAGGCTTATATAATTTTGAGTGACTCATGGAAATACAACAATATGAAAATCATTAATTAAATAATTCATAGCACTGCTTTGTCTCGATACTGTTTTTTTTTCTAAAGCATGTTGTAAGAGACACAAACTGAATATGGCAAAACATACTTTGGTCACCAAAGAGAAATGGGAGAATGAAAAAAAAATACAGCTTCATCAAAATAAACTGGTATTTGTTGAAATAAAACAAGCCTATATAATACTTCATAACAACCTCTGAATGAAGATCATTTGCATTTGTTGGTCTTTTAAGACAATAAGTATATCCATTGTTGGGGGTTGCATGAACAAAAACTTGTCAGTGAGTTTTCTTACATGAATGATTTAAATAAATCACCACTAATAGTTTTAAATATCATCCTTCAGAATTGCAAATTGGTGGTATAAAACATTGCCTACCATGTGTAGGGAAATAGAGCCATCTCTACAATTTGATGAACGTTGAGTAATGCCCTTGAACATTACATGTACAAATACAACAGAACATTTTCTGTGTTTAATATCTTGAATCGATCTCCACTAAATACAGTATATACAAAATGACTATTGCATAATTTATGTATTTACAAATCTGTACATATATATATTTTGAGGTCCAGTGTCGCACTATTTACAAAATGTATGCCAAAAATATACATTAACTTAAAAGTCGGGAGTTGACAAAAGATCCTTGCATCCTTTCCTGCATCTTGCAAGTTATAAATTATACATATCAATTTCCTCAATGAAGAAACAAGTCATTTCATTTTAATTTGGCTACTCAGACCTGTTAGTAAAACATTATACAAGGACAGTCTGTAGAAATCAGTACAAAATGTTAACATGAAAGATCCTTTGGCAAATATCAGTTTAGAAATACTTGACCTTTAAACTTTTCCAACAGTTGCATCATGTAACTGGCAGTATACACACCACTCGTCAGATCCAGACTACTTTCAAATGCTAATTGATATATATATATATATAACTCCTCTCATATTCTCTCATGATTTCTCCTCTTTCACGACAACCTCGACCGGAGGAGGTTCTTCAGTGGTTGGAGTCTCCACAGGCTCCTGTTTGATTGGTGGACTATTTGAGGGTTGAGTGTCAGCTGCCGCAGACTCGACAGGCTCGGTCTTGACCACATCCGTGCTGGACGTGACGCTAGTGGACGTCTTGCTGTCGATGGGCGTAGACACTGGCGTCGACTCCATGGGCTCTGGTTTGGACAGGTCAGTGGTCGTGGTGGTCTCTTGAAGCTGCTTCACGAGTGGGTTTGATTGGGGATTGGATGTAGGGGTGGGCGATGGCTCCAATATTGTTCCCTGAAAAGAAAAGTTACGGCAAAAATAAATCACAAGTATCATTAAACTTGATCAAAATAATAAATGAGAGTGAAATAGTGTTAAAATAACTGCAGTGTAAATACAATAAGCATTATTCATACAAATTCAACTTCACATGAAAATGTTCCATATTTTGAATGATAGCATAATATATATTTAATATGACTAGAAGAGCAAAACATTATATTAGTGATTTGCTTCTATCTACACTTTTTGTGAATTATCAAAAATGGTTCTGTAAAAAATAATGGGAAATGTACACAGAATTGTCAGTGATTTGATAATTAATAGAATACGTATTCCTCCCTCTTACCTCTTCTCTGGCATCTTCATAGCAAACAGGATGGTATGTCTGAAATTGTGAAAATAAATAAGAAATAATGCTTTGTTCTATGATAAAAGTTGCCATAACCATTCATCAACAGCAACCAGTTGCCCTATAAAGAATTGCATTACATTTCTCTATTTTGTTGTTGTTGTTTTGGTTGGAAATTAGTTATGCTTTTAAGATTATTTTGCTCAAATCATGACTTGTCAGTTTCCAACAGGAGGAAACCAGCAAATACTGTAGTGTTGAGCTAGTTGTGGCTGAACCTAGGAACATACCTGCACTGTGACAGTGCAGACAGCCCATCCTATCCATGACCCTTTCCAACAGATACTAGTAACTTCTGGCAATTGATGCTGGGGTCCCAGAGCAAGATCGCACTCGGAGTATTTATCTCCTTAAGTCTGATGCTCTAAAACGGTGCTACCTCCAACCTAGCCTTCTGCTACATGTCTTTTGATTAATGGTTGATCACACAGTCGATTCCACTGTTGGAAAAGGTACTTTTCGTACACGGAACACGTACCTTTTTATCAACACGGAGAGCATCTCGAAGATGCCAGTCTTCGGCCTCCTCGTTCCAATATTGCTCAAATGGATCATGACAGATACAACAAGTCTGCAAGGAAACAATAATACAATTTGAATCATTTAGATATTATGGGAGATATTTAGTTGCTTACTCCACTCTTTAATAGAGACACAATATACTGCTGGTACAGACCAGTGGTGTACAGATCTGCTCTGGAAGTTTATTTTCAGTCACCCATTTCAATTAATGCTTCCCAAAACAATCATTAATTTATCATTTACCATATAATCCCCAACAAAATTGTATTTCCAAGGGTCAAGAAACACTATTCTGCCCATAGTCTATCAAACTTTCACCATTGCTGGTACATACAAGTTGTGCACAGCTCTGGTCTGGAAGTCAACTTTCAGCCAGCCATTTACCGAGAAGTACTTACATCTTCCTGGTCATTCCCCGAGGCTGGGGGACACCGAACCACACCGTCCCCGTGAGGTGTGCCAAATGTGGGTCCCACAGGGTCAGGGGCTGGCTGACTGGGACCTTGTAGCATCTTCTCAAAGATCTGACTGTGACCTGCACATTAGACATCATCTTGTCAATCAATCAATCAATCAACTTTATTCCATTTTACCACTAAATGTTAAATGGTACAAAATTAAACATTTTTTTTTACATTTTATTAACAGCTGTGTACCAAACATTTCACGGACTACAGAGTAAAAACTAAAGCAAGTATCAAGTTGTAATAAAGTATATTGTAGAAATCATTGCATTGTCATACAGTGCACATAAAAATAACCATCATAAAATGTGATAATGTTTATGCCACATTCACATAAATACATATGGGGTACAGAATGAACAATTTCAGAATGTTGATAGCAGAAAGTTGACGCATCAGATCTTGATAGACAGTCAGAACATCTTCAGTAGGGTCAGTAACATGTATGTCCACCCCATGCATCAATGCATGCTACTGCACATTGTCACATTGATGACGTTGTCGCATTGATTACCAAGACGGGAAGAATTCAATGGTGGTGTAATAATTGCATGTGCAATCTGGTGACGGTGATTAAATGACTTACCTCGTTCTTCTAAGTCTCCAAACTCTTCAAACTGTATCCAGTCCTAGAAAAAAAACATATACATACTTAGATAAATAAGGATTATAAGATCTCAAATTAAATAACCAAATTCACTTAGGATAATCATGTTGTTTAAAATTGGATATTGAAAATCCATGTATATCCTATTCCACAGAGCAATCACATGAGTTGCAACTCCAAATATAGTCTAGCGAGGTAAGATTTTCATAGCGATTGTTCTGTGGAACAGGATTAATTGAATTAGTGCTTTATGTCGCCGCAGGAATTATATTTCACCTATACATTAACAGGACTCACAGGACCTATACTATATAACTGTGGAACAGCCCACTGCAAGGCAACTCACATTGGTCTTGTAGTACCAGTTCCTGTTCCGGGCTATCTTGGTGTCATCCTTGCCCTTCTTGTTCTGTCGGAAGTGCCAGTCCAGATGCTCCCTGTATATGTCCGTGTCTTCCATTCGGAACCGTGTCCCACACGATGAACACTGGATGCCAGAGTAGATCCTGTAGACGACTCCATAGTAGAACCTGGAAAATATGAGGCGAAACAAATATATATTAAGAATTCCTTGGCGTCACCAGGCCCCGAGATTGCAAACGTTTTCAAGGCATGGCAACAGACAATTGTGATTTCAGCGGGAAAACAAGCCCGGGGTCTAGGCCCCAAGTCACATCCAGTGCAAATAAATCAAAACCTGGACAAATAAATCTGTGGATTTCCGCGGAAAATTGCTATGTCTGAAATTTGTCCTCATCTCAAGGTATTGTTCACAACTCCCCATACAAAATTTTAGTTGAAGTATGAAAAACGTTTCATGATCTCAGGGCCCTGATGAGAAAGTATTGATCCATAGAGCAAAGCAATTTCAATTTGTAATGGATGGGGGGGATACTGCCACATGTCCGTAGCTGATAAAGGTCACTATGTCGACATTGATGACATTAAATAACTCACTTCTTCATGACCTCGTTGTTTCCTAACTTGATGTCGGGGATCTTGTCAGTGGATTCCTTGCGCGGCGGTGGCGCAGGCTGCGAACACAAGATGTCAAAGAATAATCATAGGCAGGAAAATATGTACACAGCATTGCAAAGAAATCTGGCATATTTGTCCAAGTAAACAAATTGATGGAAAGTCAACTGTGAGTAATACTATTTCTTTTTTTTTAAATTGGGGTTTAGAGCCACTTTCAAGATTCACTTATATCACGGCTTGTCGGTTTAGGGCAGGAGGAAACTAGTATGATACTAACAGTAAACGGCAAAGGTGTAACTTTGGATTTGATTGAATTAGTGCTTTACATCACAAACGGAATATTTCACCCATACACGACAATGTAACTTTTTAATATCCAACCAATATTGTGACTGACCTGGGAGTCAGACTTCCCGATCTTCTTATCACCAAATTTGTCTTTGTTCCTGTCACCATCCTTATCTCTCCTGTTGTCACGCCTGCTGTCACGCCTGCTGTCACGCCGGTCGTCACGGCGGTCGTCACGGCGGTCGTCACGGCGGTCGTCACGCCTCTCGTGTCTGTCTTCACTCTTCTCTTTCTTTTCCTCACTCTTCGGGATGATGCCAGCTGCCACCAGCTTCTGGAACAACGAGCCGACGTCCAGGTTGGCCGGCGTGGCTACGGGGGCCTGCATGGCTCCTGCAATTAAACACAAAAACCATAAATATACATAGTCCAAAATATTGAATTCATTAAGTCCTCCTATTTAACTGTACAGCTAACTAGATACTTTAGTGCTTTACGTCGCTGCGAGGATATTCCACTCATACAGGGCAAATATACCTTTAAACCATTGTCGGTTATGATGTTATAATTATCAGGACTTTGCTAAACTGCGATAAATTTTAAAACTATCAGAATTACAAATGAATATTCAAAATAAGAGTAACACTGTATTGGGTGGGATCAATCACATTATGGCCAAAATATGTTCAGGCCAAGATTATAATTTAATCCAAACTCCCACAAATTGCTAATAATAATATTTCCTCTCAATTATGATCCAAACATGGTGTAAATACCATCCCAATCTTTCAGTGCATTTATTACTGACATAATTGAATACTGGAACATTTACTACTGTGTATTACCAAAAGCTAAATACAGACAGATTCAAAATGTAATGAGATTCTCACAACAAATGTGCAATGCAATAGATTGCTCTCCAATCTAGTGCTGGAGAACATAACTAGAAACATTTGTCCTTACCTCCGCCAGGTAACAAACTGCTCAAGACATTTGGTAGTCCAGTAACACCTGCTGCAGCTGGAACACCAACAATTTAAAAGTCAAACTACAGCAGAGAAAACATATTCCATTTAATATTAATTATATCATTAATAATATCATTTAATAAATTTCTAGAAACTAAGAATAATCAATAGGTTTGAGTTTTCAATGATACTGTCACCGATTATACAAATTTGTGCAGTAAATCCTCAATAAATGTGGAAATGGTTGAAGCAGGAACTTAAAAAAACCTTCCATAATAAGTACTAAATAAGCCGAGGAATAATCAGACAATACTAAAAACTAACCTTGTGGCATCATCATCTGTCCTGGCTGCAGTCCAGCCATCAACATCTGCCCGGACTGCATGGGCATTCCTCCCATCATCGACTGCATCCCACCCATCAGCTGGTTCTGCATCATCATTGGCCCTTGCATCATCATCCCTGCCAGTCCAGCTTGCTGCATCTGAGGACCAGCCATTTGTGGAACAGTCATCTGCGGCAGTCCCATCATCGGCTGACCTGCCATCTGCTGACCTGGTACCATCTGCTGTCCGGGCATCATCGGTCGTGCACCAACTGGACCCATGCCCTGAGCAATGGGACCAGGAGAGATGTTAGATCCGTGAATTCGTGGTCCGTTGTCTCCAATTGCCTTGTTAGCATTTCCAATTTCGTTTTCGTATTCGATGGGCACTTCCTCCAGGATCTTCACATTGGGTGTTGGACCTTCAAGGCGAATCACATGCTGATTGTGTCCAATTACTATGTCCCTGGGCACATTGTCAAATTTAATCTCGTATCTTTTACCATTAATAATAACTTCGTGACCGGGACCACCAAAGGCCAGGAAATGTGGCTTGAACTTGATCTTCACTTTTTCAGCTCTGTCCATGGGTACGACAAACTTGTAGTCGTCGATGATCATTTCCCTCGGAGGTCCGTCAAATCGAATTCCGTGAGGTTTGCCATTGTAGATGACGACAGGAACCGCACGATCCAAGATCAAGTCGCACGACTGAGAATCAATGAGAATCTTGCGAGAAGGTGCATCAAACCTCATCTCGTGGATGACGTTGTCTACAATGAGCTGCCTGGGAGGTCCGCCGTAGGTTCCCTTCTCTAAGCGGTCAATGAGGATCATCATATCCCTGCCGTCTATCTGTATACCTCTCGGTTTGCCGTCGATAACGATATTCCTCGGAGGTGCATCAACTCTCACTTCGTGCTGAGTGCCATCTATCCAGAGATTCTTCGGTAGGCCATGGTAGTACACTGTGAAATTCTTGTGATCAAATTCAATCTGCTTGATGGGTTCTCCAAATTTATAGAATGGGATTCCATTTATCAAAACCGATCTCTGATTTGGGCAAGCGAAAATCTCCATTTTCGATCCTTTTATGTTTGTCAGTCTCCTCGACTTGCCACCTATCGTGATTCCAAAGGCTTTTCCGTCAATCACAAACTCTTCTCTTGCTTCAAGCTGCTGGAAATCTTTCATCGCCTTCCACCTGTGATCTACATAGTCATGTCTGCGTATCCCACGTTTTTCCCACCTGTCTCCATGTCTGTTGTCGCGAGGCCCGTCTCGGAATCTTTGATCTCGGAATCGCTCCTCCCCGTCGTCTCTTCGCGGGTGTCTGGCAAACCGATCGTCTTGTGGACCACGAGGGCCATATCCCTTGTCATCGTGGTCTTTCCAGTGTCTCGGCCTGTCGTCAAACCTCCTCGGCCCAGGGCCCCTGTAATCGGGGTCATGTCTCGATCTATCGTGTCTGTCAAACTCTCCTGGCCTGGGTCCGTGATCATCCATATCCATGGCAGGTCCTCTCTGTTCAAATTCATCTGGAGGTCCACGGCGGTCCATATCTCTTGGTGGACCATTTCTATCAAAGTCTGGATGGGGTCCTCTTTCTGGTCCACGGTCGTCGAAATCTCTTGGGGGTCCGCGGTCATCGAAATCCCTTGGGGGTCCACGCTCATCAAAGTCTCTGGGGGGTCCATGGTCATCAAAGTCTCTAGGTCCTCTGGGGCCTCTGGGAGGACTTCTTGAACGAAATTCAGGAGATCTCGGAAGAAAGTCCTTTGGTGGGGTATTACGGTCAATATCTCGGGGTGGTCCTCTATGATCAAAGTCGCGTACGGGTCCACGTGGATCAAAATCTATTGGAGGACCTCTGAGATCATCAGGCAGTGGACCTCGTCTATCAAAATCTCTTGGCCCTCTTGGAACTTCTCTGGGCGGGATTCTTGGTTCCAAATCTCGACCTTGTCCCCTTAGATCAAAGTCGCGCGGTGGTGGGCCTCTAGGATCGCTTAGTAGAGGAGTCCGTGGTGGTCCCCTAGGATCGTCTAGCAGTCTCGGTGGACCTCTGGGTGGACTTGGAAGAAGAGGGGTCCTAACTGGACCAGGACCACGTGGATCAATGTCCCGAGGACCTCGAGCATCGTCTCGTAAAGGTCCTCTTGCGTCAAAGTCAAGTGGATGTCCTCTGGAGTCGAACTCACGCGGAGGATTGGCTCTATGATCCAGGTCTCTTACTGGTCCTCTGTCCATACTGTGAGGTGGACCCCTGTGGTCAGAGTCTCTTGCATGGTTCCCAGGTCTGAATTCTTGCGGTGGATCTCTTGGGTCAAAAGGTCTACTTGGACCTCTGTTGTCCATTGGTCCTCTAGGAGCAAAAGACAAGTTTCTCTGTCGAAGATCCTGATCACCGAAATCCTCAGGTGGTGGTCCTTTTCTAAAGTCTAGGTCTTCAGAAGGTGGATGAGTAGAACTGAGCAACGGTGGACGGGGATCAACGTTCACCAAAGGCTTGTGAGGGCCTGCATCGGGGAACTGGACAGGAACAGCACGGTCATCGACATCCATTGGCTGTGCAGCTGGCTTGACTTTCACGGCTTCCCTGCCAAGGGGCCGTCTCAAATCAGAATCACCCTGAGATTTTTTGCTTTCATCTTCTGCAGTGGCAGCAGTGGGTTGTGAAGCAGCAGGTTTTTGCAGCTGCCCGCCATCAATGGCTTGATTTTTCTCTTCTTTGATGATAGGCTCGTCTTTGACTTTAGGACGAATGTCAACATCGGAGGACAATTTCGTATGGACACTGTCCGATGGCTTCACCTGCGATTCACTGACAGAAGTACGAATATCAATATCTTTTCCTGGTTCTGTAGGTTTGCCTGGCAATTGTTGTCTATTGTCAATGTCAGCATGTGGTTTGGGAGCTTCAGCTAGCACATCTGCAGGCAGAGGAAGCTTTGGTCGGATATCAACATCTGTGGCAGCAGTGTTTGCCGACATTTCAGGTCTGATCACGTCAGTTTTTGCACCTGGAATCATTTGACGTATGTCAACATCTGCAGGTGGCAATTTGGTATCAACGAAAGGAGTTTTTTGTCTAATGTCGACATCTGAAGGAGGTATTTTGTTATCAATGAAAGACGGCTTTTGTCGAATGTCAACATCTGCTGCAGGTATTTGTCGGTTATTAACATCTGTTAACAATTTTTGCCTAACAACGTCAACACTAGTTAGTGCTTTTGGTCTTGCATCCACATCAACAGATGGTGGTTTGATTCTAATATCTACATCAGAAGGTGGGGCTTGCCTAGAACCAACATCAGCTTTCCCTTTCCTAATGTCCACATCTAGAATGGGCAACTGAGGGAGATCGGCGGGTGCCTTGCCATCCCTCGTGGCTTGAGCTTGCATAGCTCGCTTCCTTGGATCCCTGGAAATTCCTTTCTGTCGGTTATCTACATCAGCAGGTGGCTTCCCAATGTTGCCAGCATCTCCTTGCTCGGAATCCAGCCCGGTAAGCCGCTTCCTCTTCATGTCCAGATCAGCGAGCAGCTGCTTCCTGATATCGACTTCACTCTGAGGCTGTCTCGTTCTGATGTTAATGTCCATAAGGCCAGGCTGTCCTCTGATGGCGACATTCACAGGGTTCTCGATTTGCTCGGCCGACGGTCTTCTGTGGTCGATATCTTCACTTGTGCCCAAGACACCTGTCACTGGAATGCCAACTCTGGCATCTCTGGCCGCCACTCGGGGATCCGTCCTCAAAGGCTGCCTCTGTCGATCTCTCTGGTGCTCAAACACCTGGCCCAGCTGCATCAGCATCTCCTGGTGCTGCTCGTGGGACAATGTTCCAGCCTGGACCTGCAGCTCGGCCTGTCTGAGAATGTCCTCCTGTCTGTCCAGATTGAGTTCCTGGGGGATGGCCACATTGAACGGCAGACATGGCCGAGGGGGAAGAGGCGGTGGCCTCATTTTGACAACAGGTGACTTGATTCTTAAGTCCGTGTCATACAGTGGGTCTTCCTCTCTCGATTTTCTCCTCTCCAAATCCTTGCGATAGTCTTCGGGGTGATTGGTCTTAAATTTCATCCATCCATCATGCATTGGTGATTTCATGGGAGCCCCAGCAAACCTGTAGTCGATATCCTCTCCTGGGAACATGTTGCTGTAAGAGAATTGTAATTTGCATGATTGACAATACATACATTTAATTCATACAAAATTACTTCCAACATAGGAAAACAAAATTCTTTAAATTCTAGATTAATTATGGCAAATTCCTATATGACTGCAACACTTTTATTTGACACTCTCATTAGCACAGAACAGGACGACTAGATTCTGTGTAAAACTGTCCTCCAATGGGTTAAGGTGCATTCTCACTGTGCGATTTGTTGAAGAATGAGCACATGAATCAAATAGATTTTCAGTCATGTTCAACATGCCAGTATTATAGATTCAAACCCATTGTTATACTGAATAATTAACTTTTGTCAAATTATTCCATTCCCATTGATTTTTATATGTCAAATTGCTACTACAAATCGATAATACAGGTCGGTCTACAAGTTGCTCATACAAACCGTACTGTGAGAATGCATCTTCAGACCTCGCTCATGTCGAGATGTTTATGTTTGTTAATCATCTTGCATCACACCATTGCCACCTGAGACTGGCTTCAAGACTTACCCTTCACCTTCCTCCATTCTCGGTCGCTTGGATTCTGGAGGGCCCTGTCTCGTGCCCTGAGATCGCTCATCGATGTCCAGCTCAGGTGCTTCCCTCTTCACGGGGGGTGCACTGGCATTAGGACGGGGCATCTCGAAACCTTTAGGAAGAATCTGATCTAAAGGCAATGTAACAGGCAGAGGTAAATCTGGCAGGGTCCTCATCGGGGCGTCGGACTGACGTTTCACCGGAAAAGGTTTGGGTGTTTTTTGATTAGTTTGGATCCTGTCTTTCTCTCTTCTTGGAGGAGACCTTGACCTCCGTGGTGACCTCTCATACTCCTTGCTCCCTCGTCGTCCCCTTGGAGGTTCATTGTCTCGCTCATTTTCTCCGTTCCTTGGTTTAAAGTTCCGATTGGCACGACCAAACCGGTCCTCCTTCTCTTCCCTGTGGTGGTTTAGACGCTTAAATTTATCATATTCTTCATCACTCGAACGCCTCTCATTCTTCTCTCTGAATTTAGAAAGCGTTACCTTTTCAATACCTCCTTTTCTATCTTTCTTCTCTCTAGGACTAATGCTCCTACTAGGGCTAATGCTTCTACTCTTGTGAGAATCTTTGGAACTGCTTTCTTTGGGCTTTTCTCGTGCGTCCGATTTAGACGTCCTTTTCTTAATGTCCACAGGAACCTCTCTCTGTTTTTCTCTCGAGTTCCTGATACTATCCTTCTTTGGCGACTTGACAGTGACATCTTTCTTATCAGATTTCTTGGATTCGACCTTCTCCTTCTTGTCTGGAGATGGCTTTTTGGTATACCTGTCTTTTTTTGGCGAAAGAACCTTAGCTCCAGCTAAAGAGGCCCTTGCATTGGTTGCACCAGAATGCCCTTGCTTGAGGACATTACTCAGGGCTGCCACAACGTTGATGTTCTGCAACACAGCCAGGTTTCCCGGCACTATCCCTGCTGTGCTGGAGATGGCGCCTTCACTCTGGCCCAGTCTGGGGTCTCGGCTGCCCTTCCTGGGGTCCCTGGAGGCTAACCGTGGGTCTCTGGGTCCCGTGGGCTTCGTCTCAGCAAGTGGGTCGGGAATCGGAATCCTCAACGACTTCATCTCCTGTTGAGCATTGTGCTGGGCTTCAAGCTGGAATTTTATGAAATTACACAATTTCAGAAATGTGAATTTATTTATTACATTACTATTATATCTATTAGTGACCAATTATATTTACAAGATTCTTGGTGGTGGTTCACGAAAACATGGTTAATTGGTGACAGATTATTCAATTTAAATTTTTTGTAAACAGTATATACTACTATAAACTTATTTATTTGGACCCAATACAAAATTCCTATATACAGTACTAGAATCCCATACAAGAATGCTATTTTCCAATATAACCAGAACTGTTTCTGGTAACAAACAGCAATCGGTGTAATAAATAATATTCCAAATACAATGGCTCAAACGACTACAGAAACATGTATATCCATTACCAAAACTGCCTACAAATCCACTGCACCAACTTGACTTATATATGGTCAGTGTACAACCCCCACACCAGCAGCAAGAGATTTGGCATTTGACAGTACAGTGGCAATCTGTAAGCCTTATGTGAAAACTTCACAGAAAGTGTGCATGCCTACACAAAACCTATGTTTAATGGCCTTACTCCTGGCACCGAGAGATTACAAAACTTTTAAAGTCCAATTTTATGCTCATGCTCAAATATATATGGCAATTTATGAGCGATTGATTATGGAGTCGCTGCAGGAATCATTCACCCATTTGCAACGATGGGGATTTGTGAAGAAAACTTGAAATCGTACTCAAAAGTTCCGTATCTGTGGGTTCAGATCAGAAAGAAGCATCATTCTGATGAACAGATACTATTTCCATGCCATCCAGCTCGTTTGTACACACCTGTTTCTTCTGCTTCTCCAGCTTAGCCCTGGTCTCCACCAGTTCCAGTTCCAGCTTCAGCTTCTGCAACTCCTGGTCCTTGAACTGAAGCTCCTGCCTCATCAATTCCTCGGCGTCGTCCACGGGTGGGGGTGAAGGGATGGGCGGAGAGAAACGAGCAGCCTTCTCCTCAGCAATTTGTTGCTATGCAATAAATGGGCACACTTAAAAAGCTGATCCAATGCATATTTCATCTTGATAAATATGTTTATTACTTGATATTAGTTTTATATACTTTAAATTATATTATTATTTTGTGGAAATCTATGTCAATGTGTACTGAAAGAATGAAAATATCAATATTTTTTATTTCCGTTTTAAAGTTTTTAGATATCCTGTTCCTCCTAATTTCCTACAACATTCAAACACCTGGAAATCACATTAAATATTGGCCCTCGAGATTTGCCATCTAAATTATCCCACCCAGTTGCAGTAATCAATACATTTTGCCATCTGCTAGCTTTTCTTTTCATTAATTTTCCCTCAAGATTTATATCAATGACCATCAATAACCATAAATATTAACTTTCAGGGCATGTTAATTTAATAATTTCATCAATATGTAGAAATGGAATCTGTTGGATTATTTTGTCTGTAAATTTATGAACGAGACAATAAAAATTACACCTAGCTCCAAATGTATCAGAATTAAATACCCTAAAATTCTCATTTAAAATATTATTCAAAATGATTATAGACTATAATAGAGTACAACAGCCAAGGACTTGCAATTAATGTGTTGCACACAAATGATTGCTTTGCTTCTGCCTCACAGCTTATTTATTAACCCTCTCCATGTGAAGGCAACTGAAGATGCCCTAAAGAGCAGTGCCTGTGCCTATTCCAGCAGGGAGAGGGTTAAACAACTTTCAATACTGTGTCAGTCAGGTTATGTATTGATTTCATGTTATTAAAATTATTAAGGCAGAGGAAAATATTAGACTTCAAATCAAAATTATCAGTCTCATGCAATAAACAAGTACAAGATAATTTAATTTCATATTCTATCCATCAATATTTTAAAAACAAATTCTCATATTCAATAAAAAAAAATCAAGGAACGATCGTTTTAATATGCAATATATACCAGATGTTTCCATAACAGCTATTTTCATACATTTTGTTTTGTTTGTCCGCATTTAAAAAAAAAATAGTACATAATAAACTTTAAAAGCAAAATGGACTTTATATAAACTGCAATGCGAGGACATTACCAATTATTATTCAACAACAAAAAGACCACATACTTGTTCAATTGCACTTTTGTTTTAGAACCATGAAAACTAGTTTAAACGACGATTGCATTTCTATTCAAACTCTTAAAGTTAACAAATCTCAATATGTAATTGCTCCATTTTTAAAATGTTAGATCCACCCAGAAAATTCAATATACCACAATCCCTTCTATGTTCTACCCTTATAAATAAATTCCATTCTTAAATCGCGATTTACCCCAACAAATCTTTTTCATCGTTCCAGTAGTTATAATTTACCTACTATTAGCACTTCACAATAATTCTGTCAGAATTTGCCAAATTATAAAAAAAAATGGTTGGGCCCAAACAATTCAATTTAAGTTTCAAAATTTTACACTTTTAAGCCAAAACGTCCAATTACCTGCACAAGAAACTTTGGATTTACATGAATATTGCCCTGCTCAGGTGCTGCCGATGTGATAGGCCATGCTGGATCCAGTCTATTAACGCGAACATCGAGTGCATACAGTTTCTTGTTGGGAAATATATCTTTCCACGTTTGTCTCAACTTGAAGAGTGATTGCCGTGTCTTTTCATCTACCTGGATGTCAACAGAGTATATAAAACAATAAAATACAAAATAAACATCAACAAGAGAACACTCCAGGATCAATTTCACAATGCTTTAATACACAGCACATCTTGTTCTAATGCGGAACCTTCAGGCAAAACTAAAACTGCAACCTTCAACATCCCATCACATTTGCAGTGGGTGTATGCAAGAATATGTATGGATGTACATATGTAAATGTCTTCCACGTGTATATTTCCACCCGAGTTGGTAAATGGCTTCAAAAGGTGCCAACAGTAAAGTCCATTTTATGTCAAACAATATCTACTTTTCCTAAAAGTGGAGACATTCACAATATAGAGCGTTTTCAAACAACTAGTTCTAAAGCAGGAAATGCGATGTTCTTGGTAGCTCATCACTAGACGTCTTCAGAGTACAATGCAATTGGAAAACCAAGGTGTATGTATCCTGTACTTGGTTATACCATGTTGTAGTGTTCTAATAACTTTGCCATTTCAGAGATAGCCATTTCATTTATATCTACTACTGGTAGCTTGATCCACACAGATCTGTAACTCCAGTCCTTTGTATATAATACATGCAAGAAACAGACAAATTTGCAGTCATCAGCAAATTGGGTAATTTTTGCACATATAGGCATGCCTTAATTTAAAGTGCTTGAAACCATTAGTACATATATCACGATTGGCAATTTAGTGTCATGAGAGATATAAAATGTATATTAGGCCATAGTAATTCGATTCCCTGGTTTACCGATCCACTGACCCGATTTTTTCCCCTAACCCGATTTTCCCCCCCCATTTTAGAAAATAACAATTATTATTTTTATTATATTCTGCCAACAGTGTATTGGTCTTTAGAAAATTATAATAATAAATGGTGAAGGAAAAATACGTGTAACCCATGAGCAAATGAGCCTTTGTCAGTGTTTCTTGCAAAATATTTTCTATTTAAATTCACAAAAGCCAAGTACACATTCTTTGATAAATGAACACCTTCATTTAAAAATTGCAATGATTGGTCAATGGTCAAAGAAATGCTATACAAACATGTACTCATTCTTGGATTGTCATACTTCAAAATTGTGTTCACAAGCTCAAAGAATGAATACTTGTCAAATAATCAACACAAATTACATTTTAGTATTTTATTGCACAACACATGGTGCTGAAATATGCATTCCCCATTTAGTAGTTCACAGGGTAAATTGTGAACCACGATAGGTCAGTGAAGATATTAGCAACCTTGTCCCAAACTGATTAACCTTCTCCGTATTGGCAGCAACCCCAGTCGCCCTGTACACCCATGATTATTAGTAATCCAGCAGGAAGTTAAATAGAAGTGCTGTAATACTGGACATATCCGCAAACCTTCAGGGGAAAAATGGTTAAACACACAAATAGCCACATAGTTTCAAACTAAATAGGCTCAGGTTGGAACAGCATACTGTACTGCAGTTTTACTTTTGCTGAAGAAATCCAGATGTGTCAACAATTAAAGCACTGTGTGATCCTTGATCCAATTACAAGGTCTGCTAAAATCTTTTATTTCACATCAAATACAGCACCGCTGGTTTAATCCATTACCTGCGAGCATTTAAAGAGAATCTGTTCTGTGATGTATGAGAGAATGCATGTATATTTGTTCCAGTGATAGAAGTAATGTATGCACAAGGAAGAAGCAATGGAGAGTCGCGATGTACTTATTAGGCTAGTAATAGGCTAACCTCTTCAAATACCCCACTGAATATGTGGGCAATATTTTGCGATAACAACTTTGGGTACAGCGTCGACGGCAAGTTCTTTATGATGGAGTCTATCAGATACATGACAGGCAACTTGTGCGAGGTCTTCACCTGTGGAGAACACAAAACATGACAAATTAAAATTCCAGACCAACACCATTTTTACCACTCCGACACTCCCATTTATACTCACCAAAGTCTCTCACATATGTTCATTTTCCAAAAGACGGTCCAACAAGAATTCTCATTGCACATCAAGTACAGTATGAATATTCCAATGGACACGTCTCTGAAACTGATTACATGTGAGGACTTCCAACAGGACACCACAGGGCAAGAAAGTACCAGGACAGCAACAGGAATCGCCCCTCAGAACCACCATGAAAGTTGGGAGTCATCTAGTCGTGGACAAGAGGCAGATCCTCTTCACAGCAAATCTTCGCCACACGTCGGACAGCTACAGCATGTACACCCGACCACCAGTTGATCATGTTGTAGCAGCGCTATACAAGGTCCATGGTCAAAGTTGTTAGGGCAGCTTCTCGGGTAGATGAGGACTTTACGCTCTGCATGCAATGTGTTCAATAGAAGACCCTGCATCGTTGCTACAGTTTACAATATACATCCCCCAACTGGGCATACACAGTAGTCAAAATATCTTGTACCGGGCCGAGCCTATAGATAATTTGTCCTTGGAAGGCCAATATTCAGGAATTGTCATTCCTACCCGAAGTGAGCTAGTACTATTTCACCCGTTGCAATGTATTTAGTTATCCCCAATATAACGAAGTTTTCCAAACAATGTACAGTAAACATCAGCTTGCCATTATATGCATTGAAACATAATTACAATATCACCTATTGACACCAAGTTCACATAAAAATACATCTGAAGCAGTGAAGGTATGCTGGCTCTGAAAGCAACTGCATAAATGGCACTGCCTAAAAACCTGTGCAAAATTTCTAAAGATGCCACGTTTGTTTTATTTGTACGATCCCCCTAGCTGTGGTAGATATTTTATCTCATTGTCCAACAGTGATGCGTGCATTGTTTTAAAAACAATTTCAATAATAAAACAAATTTAAAGTAACGGCCATCAGCACTATGCTAATTGCCGTTACTTTAAATGTTTTATTATTGAAATTCCAATCTGCGTATTCTTCAAATATGGCAATCATTCATACCAAATGGGTCATACAAATTTTGTTTCTTATTTACGGACTGAATACAAAAACATTTCTTATCACTAGTATTTAGTAATGTGCATTTCCCAGAGACACAGACTTCATATTGTTCAGCATTTATCAAGTTTGCAGAAATTGTCTAAATGATTGTTGTTTTTTAGTCGTTGTTCAAATTTTAATCTTAAAAATGTCAAAGATAGTATGGCATATATAGATATTAAGGAGTTTGTTTTTCTGCATGTCATAAATGAATTAAGTCGTGGTCCTCATCATAACCGATGGACAAACAATATAAAGATAAATTTATGCAAACTCTACAAAAGTGAACAATATTTGAGTTTTCATGAGCAAGAACAATCATGAAATCTCAAATACTACTATCAACATATTTCAAAGCCATATTTCATGGTAAAAGTCAGTTGTCAAATAGAACATCTTAGTCAAACATTTAGGAAAATGAATAGAAATAATTGCAACAATGTAATGAAAACTTTCCATATGAAATATGACTTTGTCAAAAGTAAAGACAGACAAAACTGTATATATACCATTTATTCTCAGATAGTACAAGAAAACAGCTCACGTTAAACCAGCACCAGACAATAGGAGTCCACCACCTATGAAAGTGTATATCTTCATTATTAGTGTTTTCTCATTTGCCAATGTTATGTATATTGAAAATTAGATAACATTCATCTTATCAATGTTGTCTATTGTTGTAAGTTGTCAACTACAAAATAATGGCAGCAGTTCCCATTGAATGTTATATTTCCTTGCATTTCCTTTAATTAGAAAGTCCGATTGTTTCATTCTGTTCATAACTACTTTAAACTTCCCATGTTCATGAAGATGAAACTTACAACATGGTCAAAAGATACTACTCGGATTCGCTCCTAGCTCATGCAATCATACAAGAGCTCTTGAGCAAAACCACATATGCTTCAGCTGGTAAATTGGTACCCATTATTATCCAAGAAAGCAATTGCAATTTAGGTGCTTTTTTTGTTCAGTCCTCGTAAAAGACAATGAACTTACTGAAAAGATAAATTACTTTGTCTTTGTCGATTGTCTTAGTCGATGTTCATGAAATTCTGATTTTGTACTAAATCACCATAAAGTTATAAATGCAATTAAGATTAAACAACATTTTGACATCATGATTATACCAAAGTTTGTTTGGCTGGAACATGTGGATGCATGCGATTGGTTTCTTCAGTGCTAGTGGAATGGCAGGACATTCTCCACAATGAATACTTCAACAGAGTGCATGATGTGAGCCAAAAATCCGTATTCGTGTGTATATATCAACTGTGCACCTCTACCAATATGCAGATTTGTCAGGCAAGATGGTTTCATAATGACTGCAATTGTAGTGTCATCATCCACTTTGAAGTGAAGTGGTGTCAAATAGCACAGACATGGTCAGTTCCTCGCGAGAGACAAGATTATCAACAGGAGCTCTGTAACACACTTGGTACTAAATATTCTTGGACTAATGAATATTTTATTAAATGTCATAATGGTGTCTGTATATCACAGACATGGTCAGTTCCTCGCGAGAGACAAGATTATCAACAGGTGATCTACAACACACTTGGTACTAAATATTCTTGGACTAATGAATATTTTATTAAATGTCATAATGATGTCTGTATTGCAATTAATATGTTGGTGTTGATGTTAAGTTTCAGAATTACAATCATCAGGCAAACACAGTAGTCAAAAGTTAACAACAAACAAAACCACAATCGAGTCCTTTGGACAATGTGGGCTAAAACCAAAAACAATAATTTTTCATAGTAATTTCTGGAACAGAATCTTTAAACGCTAAAGATTCTGTAAGTTCCACTTCCAGTTCAGAAGTTCAAAGCATGATCAGCTGATCAAGTGAAAGCAGCATTGACGATATTGAGTTTTCATTTCCTATTTTAACATGAAATACTAAAATTTTACTGCTATTGTAAATGCGATGAAAGATAAGGGGATTTCTAGAGAATAAAGTACATCTCATACTCTCAATTCCCTAAAGTTGCACTTTCAGCATTTAACATTAAAGTAGTTCTGTCATGTGTAGATGAAATTTCAAAGTTGTATAAAATTGCTAACAATTGGCAGATACATTAAATATTCCAAATGTCCCTGATGCAAACTTCATTTACACATGACATAACTATTGGTCATATACTGTAGAAGGAACAGTTAATTCACATCCACCAATAATTTGTCTATTTCTGACAGAAAATAAACAACATATCCACATCAGTGTCTTTATTACCCTATATATAAAAACATGAAATGCTCATGAAAAACAAATCTGAAATGAAAGAAAGTGGTTATCACAAACACATAATTTGATACGACGAAAAAAAGCATAATCGAGATGAACTGAAAATGCATGGCGACTTAAAACTGAATTTAATGAATTAACATAAAAATAGTTAATGAAAATGATGCATTTACTGTTTAACCAGAAGAAAAATAATATCAAACCAGCACATGACTTGGAATACAACAATTTTTGCTATGACCATTTCAAAACAAGTTATTTCAGTGATTAATGTGTCTCAGTCAGGGTAGGAATTAAAAAAATGTGGTGATGAGTTTGTAAACTAATATCATCGACACCATAAGTTAACATATTAAAACATTTAAGAATTCTGCAGAAAATTAGATGAAAACAACAGAAACAATGAAAATTTGTCAGACCAGTTAACCACCCCCTCCCCATTTATTCCATATGGCACAATGACTACTGAATATGGCATCAGAATCTAGTCACAAACAACCATGAGTGATTTATTGTTTTACGTCACAGTGGGAATCTTTCACCCATACGTGACGAACAAACAACCGTAAATTTTATTTCAATAGAATAACCATTTCATAGACCCAAATAAACTAGTATTTCAGCAATACTTTAGCAAGTTGTAGATTTAAACCCCAAATCAACAATAACTTATGCACATGTTTTAGCAAACAGCTGTTTACAGTTTAGCTCTACAAAAAAATTACCATATTATTTGTGATTGAAACCATTTGACAATTTGAAACATAATTATTTGTACACAAAAATTACCTAGCACTTCACGAAAAAAAATTGATTCGTATGTTTTACTAAATATCCTAGTGACGACAGTCAACTGGGTCATGTGCCAGGTGAAACGACGCCATTTTGATTACAACTGTAAGAACAACTTATCTACTAGCCTGCTCAATGTGTTACTTGTTAGGCATACGTGGAATTTAAATAATAATTCTTTTCAACCTGTTCAATGCGTTGCTCGATAACTTGAACGATCTGTGGTGCAAACTGTTCGTGATCTTCTGCCAACATCGTCAACATGTTGATCAAGGGTTTGCTGTTGAAGGTCAAATCTTGAAGAGATGAGCGGTAGCTTTCTTCAATATCTTCTGCCATGGTGAATATTACGCAGTTTTCCTGAGATACAGAACTATATTACAAATAAAATGTACAAACACAGTGAACGGTTAAACAAAGAAGTAGTACTACACGCAGAGTGCGTTCTTCGTTCCTCATGTCTGCTCCAGGGCTCCGTCCTCAAATATATTCTAAACGTTACATTGATTGGTTACGTTAAAAAAAGAAGGCCAATGAGTATGAAGCTCATATATTTCCAACTCATATGGCCAATCAGAAATCATTTTAGATAGTTATGTCTATGACGTCATGCATAATATTTAGCGTAAATGATAACGGAAGTGGTGTACTGACACATATAGCTAAATCATTATCCACGGTCGCAGCTAAAAGTAAAGCTACAATTCATATAATAGTACTAATACTATCGGAACTGGGGATGAACTGCTAAATTATTTAATGTTAAACCGACATCTATTTGTGGAAACAGTGTTTTTGAATAATACTTTTGTACACAACTTCCTGTGTTGATCCGACGTAATTTTCCACAAGCTATATTTACTTCCTTCAACTGTGATGTGGACGAAATAATATCCACGTTTTGCAAAACATGTCAACTATGATGAGTACAAATCTGTTGTAGGAAAATTATTCATTTGCACACAAAGTAGCTGTATATATAGCTAATTCTAGATTATCAAGTTAGACGTTTAGACCAAAGGATAACATTTTACACGGTAAATATGATAATGATGATAAAACACTTCAACAATCGAGAAAAATTATTGTGAATTTATGGTGAATATCACTGATATTATTTGTAAATATTGAGCAATATATTACTGAACTAGGCCCTAATTTAAATGGTAATTCAGTTGAAACAGTGTTGTTATTCTTATTTCTTCATTTCTATTTTAATAAACATTAATGTGTTATTAATCGACTATTATCAGAGCTTAAATCTTATCACAAAATATTACTCTTTATTAACTATTTATTATCAATATATTTGTTTAGTGTTAGTTATATTCCATTTTAATTTAACATGTTTAAGTGGACATTTAAAAAAAAAATAATTCAAGATTCTGAAATGAAATAATAGGAGTTTTTAGTATAAATATTATTCATTATTCTTGAGACCTGGTACAAGTTCGATAATAATAGTTTTTGTGCCAATTTCTATTCGACAGGTTTTTTGCATATATCACATATGGAAGATTACAAGTATCTGTTCAAAGTTGTGCTGATTGGAAATGCTGGTGTTGGAAAAACATGTTTGGTGCGAAGGTTTACTCAGGTGTGTATGTTCATATATACTTTAAACTACTAGTATTCTGCCTTGGTCTGTCAGTACCATCCGGTGCTCGCAGGTTTACTGCAACATTCAAGCGTTACGGATGTTGCCGGTTTGCTTCTGCCCTAAACTGACAACCTGTTATATGTGAAAGAATCTTAATTGAAAGCAGCTCTAAACCCCAATTAAAAGAAAACAAAAAAGAAACCTAGTATTCTGAACTTAGATATGTTAGATGCAATCGGAACACGGTCACGACCACCAGATATACATTCCAGCCCCTTTGGAAAGTTTCCATATAATGTCATCATGCAACTCTGAATAAATATGATAATATTTTTGTATTATATGTAAATTGGTTGTAATGAAACAGGACCACTGCCGATCCTGGGATTCAAACTAGAGTTGCTGGATTGTGAGTCCAACGCTCTCCCGACTGAGCCAAAGGGGTAACCCCACTGGCCAAGACCCGTAGGAGCATCTTATATCACACAGTACAGGTAGACTCACTCGGGTCGGTCGGTTGTAACGCTGCGTCAAATTGCACTGTGTGAGCGAACATGCGATGCGATTCCCTACCACTGAGATCGCATGACTAGAGCAAGTTCTACTCTATGTATAACCAATCGAACCAGTCTCGTACAACTGAACGATCCATGTGCACAAGCCTTAAGACAACGGTTGCACAGAGTTCCTCCCAATTATCTTCCCCGGTGAACAGTTTTACATGTAAGTGTGGGAGTGGGATGTAACACAGTGATAAATTGTCAGACTTCTACTCGGAACTAAAAGGTCCCCAAGAACAAAACTAGTCTGTGGGCGTTTATTTAATGTTCATAGTTTCCTTTCAGTAGTCTTGTTAGGATCAGCTCGAGACTCTCCTAGCCTTTTCTGGTGACGTTAAGCTCCGTGTTATATGGGTACTACTAGAGAGAGTGACCTATGGCCAGTAGGAATGTCTGGGATGTGATGTCTGGGGGCGGGTGGTAGCGCAACGGTAGAACGTGTAGACTTTGGAGACAAAGGCCGAGGTTCATTTCCCATCCTGGGAGCCCAGCATCAACGTCCACGAAAGTTACCTTTCTGATGCAATATTGTCTGTAGAGTGGCAATGCAGATATCGTCCTTGGTAGTTAGTGCTCGTAGGTTTACTGCAACATTCAGCACTACGGATGTTGTGGGGTTCCCTCATATAAATGAAAGCAGCTCTAAACCCCCCAATTAAAAAAAAAAAGTGATGTCTGGGGTTAGGAATATAGTTTGCGCTTAGAGCATATTCATACTTCGATTATCATGGATTACATTGATTATAGAGTTATGTAAATAGAATATTATTATGTAATGTAGATCACTTGTTATCCTTGGTTTTCTTGTACCAGTTTACTGCTTGCATGTATATTTCTGCAATTACATGACAAAACAAAACTCCCACCCCAACATTTGCACACAAAGAAAGTTTAGACAGTGTGATCAACCTAATAGTGTACATAAGTGGGTCAAATTCTATTTTTAGACACATCCGGGTTAACAATTCTGGTGATAACATACACGGTGACATGTGCGTGTCTGTTTTATTTACGTACCTTGCGTTGTATCTCGATCTATAACGTGTGGACCATGCTGAACAACATGATTCATCTCTGAATCAAACAGAAATTTTAGCACACGATCCGTATTAACGGCATATTAAGATTTTATCTGGAGTTTAGTCAACCCAAGGCCGAGTACTCTTTATTGGCTATCACCAGAACTTGGAAGATTCTGGGGAAATGATGGAAATTCTAAAAATAGACCTGACCTACTTACACACCCAATAGTAACATGTACAATAACTAGGTGAACTAAAAAAGCATGAGCCTGATAAATTTAGAAATATTTTTATGAAACATGTACAATTATTTTGCTTTACGTCATAGTTGTTTGATTCCCTGATTTACAGATTTTTCTGTGATAATTTTGATTCAGGTGGTCGAAAATATTAATAAATATTATTTCATATTTTGGATACTCAGTCGGGTCCAATATGAAAATAATAATAATTAGAGGTTGTGAATGGTCAATTATGTCAAAATTACCATAATTGATCAGTATTATTGTTAGAAACACCAGTACACGTAAATTGTTCAGATTTGAAAGTACTGCTTGTCAATAGCAGTAAGTGTTATACATTACATTTTTGTTAACTTTGTGTCAACCATTGCCTGCCGATCTTTGTTAATATCCAGTGATGGTTTTATTTAATACGACTTGTTCCTTCACCAATTATTATTATAATGCCAGTTACTAGTACACTGACAGCAGAATATAATAAAAATAATTATTTATATTTTGCAAAGTAGAAAAAATTGGGTCGGCAGATTCATAAACCATGGAATAAAAAAACTATGGCCTTATGGACAAACCAAACTTTTATAGAACTGTATCTTTACAGTGCAACTTGCATGTTTTGGTTTGTCTGTCGACTAGATTTCTTAGTTACATAATGGGTTGAATTATCTATGAATTATAATGAATGTTAAAACTTGCTGTTTATGACCCAATGAATAATATATCTCTGCATTTTTGTATATTTGTTCAGGGGCTGTTTCCCCCAGGTCAAGGTGCTACTATTGGTGTTGACTTCATGATCAAAACAGTCGAAGTTGATGGCGAAAAAGTCAAGGTACTAGTATTTCAAACTAAACGTCCTTATCCAGGGCTCTACATTAACGCTTTGTGACACCCGTCCCTGTGTCATGTCGGACATGAAACTACTTGCCCTGTAGGTAAAGAGCTTGTTAATCTGGGCTATTCTTTTTATTTTGTGATTACATAGAGTATTTACCAGGATAATCTATGATCTTATCAAATAAGAGGTATCAATGCATTTCCTACGAAACTATAATAATATTGAAAAATTATTTTCGGCAATAAATTTATCTGTTCGAACTATTAGAGGATTTGTGGTGGGTTGTAGTGCAATGATGGAATATATGACCGGGGCCAAGTGTCCCGGGTTCAACTCCTGTCCTGTGAGCCTGGCATCAATGTTCACAAAAGTTACCTTTCTGACGCGATATTGAATTGATAGGGTGTGCTGTCTGTAGAGTGGCAATGCAGAACTCATCCTTGGTCTGTCAGTACCAGTCATTGCTTGCAACATTTAGCGCTACAGATGGTGCAGGTTTCCTCCTGCTCTAAACTGACAAGACGTGATATAAGTGAAATAATCTTGAAAATAATATTAGAGGGTTGTAATTATTAGAGTAATTACGGTAAGTGTGGTAGAGTAATTACGGTAAGTGGTAGAGTAATTACGGTAAGTGTGGTGTTTTATTCAGCTGCAGATCTGGGACACGGCTGGTCAGGAGAGGTTCCGGTCCATCACACAGAGCTACTACCACTCTGCCAATGCCCTCATCCTGGTGTATGACGTATGCTGTCAGACCTCCTTCGAGAGCCTGCCACAGTGGCTACGAGAGATCGAGATGTACGCCAGCACCAAAGTCCTGGCATATTTAGTCGGTATGTGCCTCTGCGGCTGATTTTTATCGGTTTTATGTTTAATGTCGGTGTTTATGATGTGGTGGTGATGTCGACGAGGTGTGATTTCTGCATTTATATAATCAACATATGGTTGGAGTTGGTAAAGACTGCTATGCGAGTTGTGTTACTTGAGACAGAATTCAAACTCAAACTGAATTAATTTTATTTGCTAGCATAGAAATCTGCAGAACATGGATACTCTGTATATCAATAGACCAGTACTATGGTAAAACTTGACACTTTTAATAAAATTGTTCTTTCATACAATTTCATGCTCAATTCAAATTTGTATTCACAAATTCCCGTATAAAATTTGAGCATGAGCGTGAAACTGTACTCGGTGTTTAGTAACCTCGGGGCCAGCTTGCTACCAGAACCATGAACACACACAAGAGTTACTTCCCTTGTGATCCGTGAGCTGACTTCCATTGTAGCAATGGTTACCAAAGGTGGACACATGGGTCCAACAGTTGTAATGATGTGTCGAATCGCACCGTGTGAGCATACATGCGATGCGATTCACAACGTCGAGATCGCACGACTAGAACAATCGGACTAGACTTGTCGTACAACCAATCGACACATGTGAGTGAGCCTTAAGTGTATTACATGTGTTTTTCAGGCAACAAAACTGACCAGACCACCAAGCGAGAGTTACCCACACACGTCGGACAACAATTCGCAGAGAGATACGAAATGAAATTCCTGGAAACATCCGCCAAAGAGGCTGACAACGTAGAGAGGCTTTTCATGGACATTGCACAGGACTTAACGAAGCAGGCCCGCGACCATGACCTGAAGGCCGACACCCACCAACCTTTCCCCACAGGAGGCTCCACACCCATCTCAACCTTCAGTTGCTGCAAGATCTGAAGAACTACCCCTTCCAGCACCATTATAGACTCGCCCTGACAGACAACAGGGAATGGACCATTGTAGAAAGGGGGGGGTGTCCACGTGCCAATGATTCCATATATGCTATAGCTTTATGTATTACACATTGGTATGAACGTCACCAATATCAACACTACACCATTTAACAACAACAGGGGTTATTTGTGCCAAGTATTTGTCTTTAAATATTTACCTTTGAACAATTTTGAAGAATGTTTGCAAACACTCGTCCGTGAGATATCATGTATATGTTTAGCTTTTGTTTTTAGTCATATAAATATTTTTTAAGATCTGTTGTTTACAAACTACTTACCATCATTTCAGAATGTTTCTTTCACAAAATTTTCCAGTAGATGCAAATTGTAGATCATGACCCTCGTGATTGGGGTTTAATATTTATTGTCTAACTTTCATCTGAGAGTTTCTTGAGCGACTATTTTAAATGTATAAAGGGGTTGGCAGGTTATTTGTGGTCATAATTCTCAATTGTTCTAGGTGTAAGCTTAATGCATGTGTAGTATTGCAACAGAATGTGATCAGATTTATGGAAATATTAACTTGGAGATTTTAAAATCTTTTCATTTCAGTTTTTGCAATTCCCTCAGTGACAAATCCCATCTTTTCTGTTTTATGCAGTTGGCCTTCGAATCATGTTTATCTCAATTATTCACTTATTTAGTCGACTTGTATTTTATGAAATCACCATTGATTTTCAAATCAAACATTTACCATTATGTTTGTATTTTATTTGACCTTTTTCAAATGTACATGACTCTACTTATTTTGCTACAACAGCATGTATTGAGCTGACACTTGTAGAGGGTGCTTATATATTAAGTTGATTGATTGTATACAATGTATTATGCATGTTATCAATGACCTTGGTGCACAACCTTGAACATGAAATCTTGCTAAATTTAGTACTGTTTCATGTGTTAATCCTTCTATTTCTTGAATTAATCAAAATATATGTTCTGTAGGGAATTTCCAGTGAAAATAATGCTAATATGTGAACACATGAAATCTGACTAAATTTAGTACTGTTTAACATGTTAATCCTTCTATTTCTTGAATTAATCAAAATATATGTTCTGTAGGGAATTTCCAGTGAAAATAATGCTAACATGTGAACACATGAAATCTGACTAAATTTAGTACCCTTAAACATGTTAATCCTGTTATTTCTTGATTTAATCAAAATATATGTTTTATAGGGTATTTCCAGTGAAAATAATGCTAACATGTGAAGTTTCACCACGTACATGTATTAGGAAATGAATGCCAGATTTTTATATCTTGAGTTTCATTTCATATTGGAGACAGATCTGTTGAATGCGTTTAGAATTTATCTCCAACTCATGTTCAGTTTCTGTGCTATTTTATTTGAACAGGCTTTTCACTTGCAAATGTACATATAGAACCCACACAAAAAACACTTAAATTAAAAAAAAATGTAAAACAGGGGTGATGACATTTATGCGAAGTGTGAAAGTATGGAAAGTTTTCTCGTATTTTTCAGTATGTGAAAGTTATGATGTATGAGTATTTTGAGAACAGTGCTGTTGTACGACAAGATTTGACCCTTGACCTATGACTGACCCAGTGAATGTAACCTTGTGATGAAATACATGTTTGTATTAGGAATTGTGCATGACTCGAAGTTTATTTTTAGGGATTGGAGAAGTTAGTGCGAAAACTATAAAACTGTTGGAAGTTGTACATCAGCCCTGATTTAGCAGATGCGGGGTTAAGCTATACCATATATATTCGGTATAAAAATAAATGTGATGTTTATAATGGTAGCAAGAGTTGAAATTATGAAAACTAATGGTGCCTTTTCATGGTGCGCTTTGTACGAACAACTTGTAGATCGATTTGTATCGTTGATATGATGGATGAATTTGCCATCATTAAAAACAAAAAATCGAATTGACGCGTTGATTGTGACGTAGAATCGACTATATTCGATTATTCTCATACATCGATAATACAAATTGTTCATACAAATCGCACTGTGTTAATGCACCTTAATGAGATTAGTTTAATGGTTATCCTAGGATAGTACTATCCCTTATTTTTTTAAAAATTTTAAATTGGGGTTTAGAGCTGCTTTCAAGATTCTAGAACATAGAAATAATGGGTGAATATTTGTTGGTGCAATTTGTTGGTTATCAAGATGTTCATGAATTCCTCACCGTTCAGTATTTGTCTATAAATCTGGCATTCTTGCTATATATATGTGATTTGTTGTTCGTAACATTCTTTTTGTTTCATGCTGATAATTACTTACGAGATGAAACCAAATGAAATTTGAAATTTGCTGCCAAAATGTTTGTACTTTATGATAAATAGACAAGAACACTTTCCTGTCATTTTCTTTATGGTACATGTATGTCATAGATATCTATATTCTTTGGACTATTAATTTGAATTTTCATGAATAATAATCCGTTCTCCAGATGAAGAAAAATGAATCAATATCTCCATATATGGAATACTCTTGTGTATGTTTTATTAATTTATTTCTGTGATGCGTCGTGACAACAAAGTGTAAATTCTATTGCGTACTGGTAGCTAGTCCCCATATTGTGCCATTTGTTTACACATTAATTATACTAGTCAAGTGAGGCAGGTTTCAGCACTTATCACTTTGTGATGCTGGCTGACACATGTAGATACTATATTGACACAGGTAAACACAGTCAATGAAATGTTTAGTTTCAATCCTACTTCACAGTTTGTAATATATACAAATACTCACTATTTTCTTTTAGAAAATGTACCCAATTAGTTACCAGCATATGTATATATATTCCATTTAGTGTTGAAATCCTTATTTTCATTTCATAGTCTGCATGATTGTATTTTTTAGGAAACCCATATTTCCATGAAATGTACCTTTTTAGTAGGCTTTTGTTTTTATGTCATGTTTCTATTAGTAATATGGCCAACTACCAAATGATTATGCCTTTTTTGTGATCTATGGCCTATATTATGTTTGATCTGAGTACGGTTTGCTCATATACATGATGATGTATGTTGTATAAATGAAGCAGGACTGTCGTACAAAATATGTCTTCAATATGTCCAACCACCCACAAAATATCAAGTTGAAATAGATATCTCACAATTCCAGCAAACATCAAACATCCTAATTTCTTAAATAATTTGTCAATATCATTTGGGTAAAAAAACTTTAAAATTTTGATTTTATTTTTTATTTATTTTAAAAAAAAAGTATTTAAGATTACTGGAAAAAATTGGACTTTAGTGTGGATGCACAGATAATAACCAGCCCAGTATATTATTTTTAATATATATCTTGTTTTAGGGGGATGGGGGGCAGAGTTACCTGTATACCTGTATTGTATTACCATACCAAAAGAACGGGTTGTTTTATAAAACTGTCTACATAACATTTGCATGCTACTTCCTATTTGTAGTGTGCTATATTGATAGCTTTGGGCTTCCAAGTAGCATATTATGTTTTAAATAGTAGTATGCTATTTATAGCAGTTTTGATAAATGTAATTGTGGAGGTGGGAAAACAAAACTTGCAATTGTACTTAGAATTGCGCAATGATTCATAACTCTCTGTCCATTTGAATTGTCAGACATTGTGTTTCAAGTTTCAAGTTGTAGTCGTCAAGTCTAGTCATGTACTAGTATGTGAAATGATTTGTGCTCAGTTTGACACTTGGGATGAAGTACTTATCACCAAGCGGGTGGTAGCGCAGTGGTAGAACAGTTGGACTTCAGAGCCAAAGGTCCAGGTTCAAATCCCGCCCCGGTGGCCCGGCATCAATGTTCGCGAGAGTTACCTTTATGACGCGATATTGATAGGATGCGATGTCTGTAGAGTGGCAATGCAGTTATCATCCTTGGTGTTGTCAGTACCAGCCGGTGCTCGCAGGTTTACTGCAATATTTAGCGCTACGGATGTTGCGGGTTTCTCCCTGCCCTAAACTGACAAGTCGTGATATGTGAAAGAATCTTGAAACCTACTCTAAACACCAATTAAAAAAACAAACAAAAATAGACTTTCACATGCCAATTTCCGTATGCCAAGTATACAGTATTTGGTCAATAGCAATGTAGTTACTTTAACATTGGCTCTGCGTAATAGAAAGACAAAAAAATGATCCCGTAACTTCACATGATCTCCAGCATAGACAACCGTTCTATTCAGATGCTGACTTGGTTGTTGAACAGTGTTGTTGATGAGATCATTGACCATCAGTATACGTCCGCTGATATATGATCAGGGTATCATTTCACGAAGCTCTCTTATCTACCACGAGACCATATTGCTCTCGTAGCGATCTCTTATACACGAGAGCACTTACGAGAGCGCCATGGTCTCATAGTGGATACGAGAGCGTCGTGAAGCGATACCCAGGTTGCTGAAGAGTACAGCACGTCCTTCACACGCTGTTAGCTGTAGTTCATGTTAACACAGTTACCACGAATAGAGTGTGTTACTCGGTCGCCGTCGTTAGATATTGTGCCATCAAAATATAACGCCGCAATGATTGATAATAGCACGCATCTAGCCGTTCGACTTGACTGCTGAATTAAATTGCAGTGTTTTACACTACAATTTTAATTCAGGGTACAAGAATAGGACTTGCAATGTTTAAATGGGCCATGAATAACTTGTTTTCGCTTGCTCTATCGTGTTCCACATTATGCATCTCAAACTAAAGCCGGTAATAGACTGACTAAAATTGAGCGAGCCATCTCTGCAAGCTAAAATCATAGTGTGCTACGCCGTGATGATTTCCAAACTTAAACTAGTGAGCAGTCATTTAGGATCTATCGACATAAAATATCTCGCAGTTTTCATGATCAAAGCTCGTCGATTTTTTTTTATCATATGCCACCGGCTTAATGGACGAAATTATTGGTATTCTCGTGGTTGCGAAATTTACGAAGAATTTATTTACCTATTGGTACATTCTCGTGGTGCCTCAGTTTTTCACAACATGTATCCTGTCGTTTTACATGTAGCATTGTATTATACGCCATATTTATTCTTTTTCTTTTTTTCTACTTCTTGGTCTCGGTAACTGGTAACTAATTGGGTTTTGCTAATACCATGCTCAAATTAAGAAATGTGTTGACGTGAAACTTTAGTTAATTAAACTATTTCTGTATGTCTGTCAAACTGTATGTATGTGACAATGTGTGACCATGATTGTGAGTCGGGTTTCCTCTGCGTTCCTTTGCAAATCTAACAATGTTTTGAAGCCGTGCGATGAAATAGTCTCTGTCACAAACCCCTCCAAAACACTACTCTCGTGTTAACACAAACATTCCTGGAAACGTTAAAGAAATCCACAGTTATTAAGGACGGCTACATATACAGTGTATATACCAGGTAGCTCACTGGAATTAGCGGACAGAACGTCTCAGTAGTTTCTTATATACGTGTATAGCACCCAATACAAACTAAATGTATATACATTATTTCACCCTCTGATACTATGATTAGTCCATATCCTATGTAATGAATTGTTACGACTATTAGAATTCCGTGTTCTAGCTTACCCCGCACATAGCACGATGGTACCGATATGTTACAGCAAACGCCGTCATATTCTTATACTTTGAATTTCTTGAGAACTGACTTTACTCATAAATTGTGCTGCGTACAAATCATGTCCATTTTATGTTGTGACACATTGCATTATTCTGCCAAAGCATCGAGATCATTATTTGGCCAAGAGCAACGCGAGATGTTGTTGTATTATGTCTAGAACTTATTATTCCATCAAAAGGGCTTTGCAATGCCAGAATCCGCTCCGAAAATACCTAAATATTGTAATGTCATAATATTCTGGTTGGCTTTAACCCTTGAATTCCTATGCATCACCATATTTCCAGCTGAACAGATCGTTGAGACGTTGACCCTTTATTTACACACGAACATGAGGATTGTATTGCTTCCATATAGGATGCTGATTAATTAGCATGATGGTATTGGTATCCATAGCAGTTACACGGTCAACCATTTCGTCTAAGATTGCTCAAGAAACCCTCCGCAGTTACACGGTCAACCATGCAGTTGCACGGTCAGCCATGTCGTCGAAGATTGCTCAGCAACCCCCCAGCAGTTACACGGTCAGCCATGTCGTCGAAGATTGCTCAGCAATCCCCCAGCAGTTACACGGCCAGCCATGTCGTCGAAGATTGCGCAACCTACCATCAGCAGTTTGCGCGGTCAACCACAACAGAAGGAATGAGGTTGTTACGTACATTTTATTGAGCTAGCGGCTTCGCGAACACGTCCAGAATTCATCCAAACCGCTTGAGCCAGCTGCTGCGGATGTACTTGTGAGAACAACTGCCCGGACCATAGTCCAGGAGGTTGGCGTGGGACAGTTGGCAGTCTCTGCAACACGCCGCCGTGTCGTACAGCTTACCCCCGAATGTCTCAAAACACGTCAGACATCCTTCCAGACACATCATATTGGCACTCTGGGGATTGCACGCCAAGCTGATAGGGTTCCTGGCGTACGCCGTGGACACTAGTAGCAATATAGTCACTGCAATTACCACAGCCATGGTGGTTGTCTGAAATAGAAAATGAAAACGTATTTAGTTTTATACCATAAATAATAGCAATGCAGTAATGATGTACAGGCTCGGAAGTTACTAAACCATGTTCAATTCATGTACACTTCTATGTTGTACAGCGGTACCAGTGAGTGAATTATTGTTTTACGTCACAGCGCGAATCTTTCACCCTACGTGACGATAGGGGTTCCAACTTTAGCGCTTAGTAAACCAGTTTGCTCGTGAATCAGCACCAACATTAAGTCATAGTAACGAGTACAGTAACGGTTGTAGTAACGGATATAGTAACGATTATCGTTACGGTTGTAGTAACGGATATAGTAACGATTATAGTAACGGTTGTAGTAACGGATATAGTAACGGTTGTAGTAACGGATATAGTAACAATTATAGTAACGGTTGTAGAACGGATATAGTAACAATTATAGTAACGGTTGTAGAACGGATATAGTAACGATTATAGTAACGGTTGTAGTAACGGATATAGTAACAATTATAGTAACGGTTGTAGTAACGGATATAGTAACGATTATAGTAACGGTTATAGTAACGGATATAGTAACAATTATAGTAACGGTTGTAGTAACGGATATAGTAACGATTATAGTAACGGTTGTAGTAACGGATATAGTAACGATTCAAAATAGTAGTAGGAATGCTTGTAGGAATAAAATAATGTTTTGCCATGTTGAAATATTTTCCTAAATTAAAACCCACCAGGGCAACACATTAGTTTATTCCTGCAAGAATAACTATTTTAGACAGTTACTATAACCCTTAAGATTGTATGTTTTTTTTTACTGTATTTATTTATTCTATAATATGTTACTTGTCTTATGCAGTTGTCCTGTATTAAATATGTATCACGTCTATGTAAGCTCTTTGTAATATGTGCTAAACCAAATTCCCTTAAAATCCAATAAATCTTTATCCATCTATGTCAAATATAGATACTGACAATGTTATTAATAGTTTGAAGATACGAAGGTCTTCTTAAGACATATATATGTGCACTGTGAACACGAATAGATTCTTATGTATCAAACCACCGATATTTCAGCACCAGCTTACAAGTTGTCTACAATACCTAACATCACCTAATGCGTCGTGGTACAACATAATATACACGATTTTATCACAACGAATTCTCTAAAGTACTTTCATATGATATATACTGAACCACAAAGACTAATGAAATTTCATTTGCAGACAAGGTAGACGAAATTTGCCTGGACTTTAGCCAGATTATTAGTTGATCAACAGGACCAATCTCCCACAAATAGTGAAATATGATTTCCCATGTGGGCAGACAACAATAATGAAGCCAGAACATATATAAATCTTATATATCAATATGTATATCCACGTCCAGCCGAAGTGCTACTTTTACATCAACAGTAATACATTGGGTACCTGAGACTTGGACAAGTTAATCTTGTATATTGAAAATGGCGTTATGCTGTATTATCATTAATATGCATTTATAGAGCGATAAAGTAAGTCTTAGTCATGTAGTCACAGAATCCCTTGCCAGAATCTGGGAATAATCTGGATGTATATATTTAGTCTCACTGGGTAAACGTCCCTTGATTGAGTAGGTAGGAAGCATGCTCTACCAACAGCGGTAACTTTCAAACTCGTTTCCGTTTATAGACGTTGTACGAGATATAGCGGACATTCCATGTTTTGTACTCGCTCCCTCTGATGAGAACATTTGAAAAGTATAGTTTCATTTTTTAAAACTATATCTCTGACCTGATAGTAGTTTTGTAGCATTTAATTGGTAATGCAAGTTAGTTTCCAAATTTGAATTTCAAAGCAGTTCAACGTTTGTCCACAGTGTCAAAATTATGAATGTGTGCACCATTAGCACATATTACATTACAGGCCCATTTCCAATTAAGGTTTGTACACTTGACTCAATTTTGTTCAAATTGATACACCTAGAAGTATTTCAAATTTCGAACAGTCAGATTCCTATTGCGTAGCATCTGCTTTCTAAACAAGCTCTCTGATTGTCTAGAAAATGTTTTATAAGCCAATCATATTGCTCCATTACGAGAACACAATAATGTGACTAACTGTGACAGAGAATTCAAACGGAGTCTGTGTAGAGTCTACTCTGTTAGCACAGATCTGACTGTGAGGGAGAGGAGGACTTCCGCGGCACCTGTCTAAGAGTACACGCCATCCAAGAAATGCCAGCGCTAGAATGCTGGACTAGAGTCAGTCTAATGTGTGACACAACTCCGCAGCGTGAATTCCACGTGGGGTGTCTTTTTGAACACGATGTATTGATAGTGAGTTTACTAAATTAGCATTTGTGCCTCCAATCCTGAAACCTTAGGCTCCGAAGTCCAACTGTTCTACCACTGCGCTACCACCCGCCCTCATCGCTTTTGACAATGCTAATACCTAGAATCATGTTGTTGTACTGTTGGATTCAATGTAGATACAGTTGTAAATACGGATAATTCCAATTCAATTCCGACGCTGTCCATGCCGATATAGGTATAGCTTACTGGCATAATCCGGTGAAAGTTCAGTTACAGTGCTAGAACGTCTTGCACACTGCGCGGTCTGTACTCGCACACGGCGCGGTCTGTACTCGCTGGCGAGGTAGTGCAGACCACACAGGAAAGGTACAGTGACGTCACCACACTGTACAACACATACAGCAATTGTAATACAACAAATGTAGAAATGCAAATGTATATCGATGAACGATAAATATTTGTGGACTACACATGAATAGACATATGCAGCTTGAATGCATCAAACAAATATTTTGATAAATTGACAATTTTCAATGAACGATTTTCATAATATCGTGGACTAATATATCGCTTTCTTAAATCACAGAATGCATAACATGCAAGTAAAAATCTATATTAATTTTCAATATAGTCAAATCCAAGTCTTGTACAATATCTGCAAGTTCTGACTCCTTGATCAATACTCTTTCGACTACCTAATGCAATCATTTAGTTGTGGCAATTACATCTGAAACGTGATAAGGCTTCCTTAAATAAAACAGACTGGATACATTTAAGATACAACTACACTTTTAAGAGTGATTTGTATTTAGAATAACATATATCAACATAATATTAACCCTCACCCTGCTACCCTATCAGGCCTCAACGGCCCCAGTTAGCGGGATGAGGGTCAATCTGGTTGAAGGACACGATATTTCCATTCACAAAATATGGCTATATACCAATACGCGGCACCTGTCGTATTAAATACAGTTGCACATCCATACAATGTCAACTGATAGAATACATATTTTAGTAAATCTATCTTTAACTTTATGAAGCAGCTTAACCAAATGTGTTATTGTGTAATGTATCTATTAGGAATCTTCAACCCTTTTGCGACGATGGAAAGAGATAAATACAGATATATAGAGGAGATATAAACAAAATAGGAACGGAACATAGACAGACAAAGAAAGAAAGATAGAAATAACGGAATATATTAATATTACTGTTCTGTGGTAATTAAATGTAACGTTATATCTGCCGTAGTGAGCGATTAATTACTACATGGCTATGCTTGGATTGAAACACAGTGTAGTGTACGTTTCAGTGGTTAAATCTCTCGGTGTATGATATCCAAACTGCTATATTACTGTCATCCGTTGTTTGCGTTACACTGGTATAAATCCTACACGCAGAGAGATTGGAGGGCGTGCTTCTTTATCGCCAATACTTAGTCTTTCTCAAAGACCGTATTCTCACCGAAATAGCTAGGCCTGATCCAATGCTTCCGCCATGAACTGTTAAGAAGGTCTAAAGGTTTTTAGGAATACATCAAGATTCAGTGGTCCATTGAATATTTATAGTATGATTACTTTTTTCTTTTCTTGTTTCAAAAATTAATTTGGTTTTAGTGCTGCTTTCGAGATACGTTCACTAATATCACGGCTTTCTAGTTTAGAGCAGGAGGATACCCGCAACATCCGTAGCGCTAAATGTTGCAGTAAACCTCCAAATACCACCTCGTACTGACAGACCGAGGATGATATAACTGTATCATTAGGGTTGATGTACACGCAATTTACATTCATCAACGCATACGACTGGTTAGTCAATTCGATATTATTTAACTTCCGGGTCATCTAGGCCAAACAAACGGAAGTACTTAACACGACCTTGAGTACTCGTAAACCAAATGCTACAACGCGCATACCAATCAATCCTATATAAATATGCCTTTTCCCGCCTGTTCTACGGATAATGATGATTATTATTATAGATTAGTAGAATATCGTGTAATTCTGACAGGATTAGGGTTGTTATATGAACTTTCGACCATGCGAAGAGATATAATAGGTTGTGACACCTACATGAACCTTATTTAGTCACCACGTGATCTGAGTAGTATGGAGCATTAAGCACTCAGATACAAGCTTGCAATTGATACCCCCGAGCACTCGTGCAACCAATCGATACACAGATTAACAATGCTTAGATTAATATATTTTTCCACAATTAATTTAAATTGACATAAACATTAAGAAGACAGCTAATTAGAATTACATTAAACTGGGTGTCACCGTGCCTAGAAATATGTCGGAAATATCGAAAACACATTATTGCAGTACCGAACATTTGTTTGCGTTGCCAACGAGCTCAACGTGGAATCAACGTAAACTGCGACAAACAAGTATGCCTAATCTTTGTTAAGTGATATTGTAAAAGTAAACCACTTATCGGAGCGCAATGCAACATGTAACCCGTTCCGAATTATTCTTCGCATGTAACGTTGAATTAAAGAGTCACTTGTTAAAAAAAAACACCCCACTATTTCAGCCTATTAGCCATGTTTCTAAGCCAATACATATTTGAAAACAGATTCGCCGTTCGCCTGGGATTTGAAAAGTTGAATAAATGAATGTTTAATGGACAATGTTTCCCTCGGTAAACATTGCTTAATTCGATTACTTGATGAGAATTCCAAATGCTGCTGTATAGTCATTGTGTGTTAAAACGTTACGACGCTCGGGGGTATTCCTTAATACCTAGGTACAGCGTATTCTCCTCACATCCTATGGAATTATCCAAAAGAGTATATGTATACCGTGGGTGTTGTTTTTTTAAAGAGAGTCTCAAACAACTCAAACAAGTGTGGAAAAGACTACGTACTAATCATGTGCGTGTAGTACTTTTGCACAATTTAGCGGCAATCTGAAAGTCAATCGATTATCATGATCATCTCCCTTTGGCAGATTGCTGACACTTTGTTTTCCACTCGGCTAACATATGGGACTGGCTCACAATCCTCTCGGCAATCCCACGGTCGCTGCCATATTAGAACTACATCTGTCACGTGATAATCATGTGACACCTAGCTCATCTAAATGGCTAATGTGGGATATTTTCCTATAACTGATTAGATTAGTGCATGTCTTGATTATATAAGTTTAGTATATATTTTAGTAAACTATATATATATGCAGTTTTTCCCGTGGCCTAACAATCATGAAGTAGTTGAAATATATTTAACATAAAATACCCTTATTCCCGTAATCGGTTGATAATATACTAAGACAATCATGATTATATTATGGTTTCTAATTACATATAATCATTTTGAAAATAATTCCTAACTGTAATTTATCACTCTCAAATGATAAAATGTAATTGTTTACTAAAGAGTGTACAATAGTCCCTCCGCGCATTCTTGTCTATGCGATGAGTGGTGAGTCTGACGACGACTAATCACCATTTTCTCGGAATCTGGGTAAGATTACTGCTCCTGTGAGTGTCGAGGGTATATACTGGAGAAAAGTGGAAGTAGTCCAAGACTGGTGGTAAGTTCTAACGCAATGCGCATTGTTAATGGAAGCAGTTTGCTGGACGACAACTTCAGTTCAGTATCGACGCACAAGTAGTCCATGGCCATGCAGTCGCTGAGGTTTAATTTCTGGAAAATGTATGTTTCTACTGTGGCATTATTACTTTAATAATTAATTTCACTTTATTTGACTGGACTTGATGTGACACCTTTAGGCAACCAGGCTACATCTTTCAAACGTCCAAGAACATTGAAATCAAATAAACAACGCCAGTTCTCATAAACACCCAAAGCCGATTTCTTCTAGATATCTTATGACAAAATGAAAGATACCTTATGGTAGGGGAGTCTATACTGTCTACCATAGCAATAATATTGCATTCTAAATTCAAAAACATGTATTCATCATTCTCAAGAAGACAGCTCTCTTCCAGGTTATGATTGTTGTCGATTAACACGTCTTCCGCGAATTTCTCTGTGATTAATTACGGTAATACTGACCTAGCATTACTAGAACATTCATCTCAGATTGAAATTGATGATATTACTATTCCAGACCTTATCCCATGTACCGCTACATCATGCCGATGATTCGCGATGTCACATGAAATCGACATTAGACGAATGGTACAATGTCAGGAATACTGTGGCACATGGCTTTAGAATATTCTTCACCGTCTGGTGAAAATACGTTATCTTATCTCTGAAACACTTGATCTTCTCATCGTAAGGAAAGATTAGATCCGTAATAAATTGGGCTTACTTCAAAGGAGGTGATTTATTTTACGAATACGAAACTATTACGTGGGAGTGTATTTCCTTGAGAGCATAAGCACAGAAAACACGATGAGTCCCCATTATAAGCCAACGAGGCATCTAGTGATATAATTAATACACCTCTTGAATAGTATCGAAAAGGAAAGAAACACACTTGACATAATGTACGCGAGAAGCCAACGTCATTGAGTGAACGCGGTATTCGCCCATGGCGTTCATAGTAAATGTGTGGCTTCTTTGAAGTTACATCTTAGGCACCCAGATACCAAAGGTAGTATAACATGGTCGACACGTAGGTGTTTGTTTCCCTGTTTCTATGCATGTAGTTGCTGCCCTATATGTCTGCATTATATATATTAACGTTCCACACATTTGTACCAGTATAATATTTTTTATTATTAAATTGCAATTATATCACTAACAAAACAAATATATAATTAATGATTACACTCAGAAAATAGTTATTAACCTATTTCATTACAACTCATTGCCCTCGTCTCACAATTAAGTTAAGTTTAAATAAAGCTTTATTACCTTTCCAGGAATTTGGCTTGCATATACAGAGCATTATAACAAATCACATATAAAATAAGGTCATTAAACATAGAAAAGTTGCATATTTAAGACAAGACAACAACATAAGAGAAGTACATATTTAATAAAACAAGTAAATAAATAAATACAGTAGTAAACATGTGGCATTTAATAAAGATAATTAAGAAACTTAACGGTTACAGTAAGGATTTTAAATGGTTATGCTTGTAGGAATAAAAGAATGTTTTTCCCGACTGGATTTTAATTTGGGAACAAGATAACGGCGACAAGCGGGTAAAAGTGAATATTCGGAATTTAAAATATCAGTGAAGTTTAAAATAAGTTGATTTTAATAATGTACGTTATCTTGGGTAATAGCTTATTAATACAACAGGTAATGACTACACTCTCTTTTTACAGTGTAGATTGGAACAATGCACAGTTGTTGCAAAATCGGTACAGAAAGCTAGTGACATACCAACATCCTAGCATACCCCTGTCCAAGATTACCATGTTCCTTTTCGTAATTTATAGTTGTACCTTATAGGTCGAAGTCATCGGCCTGCGTGAACAAAACTTCTGTTCACTTCTTAACTTAATACCATGTTTGCATAGGCGTATATTAGGATAAGCTATTATTTTATTTAAGCTTATTATACTCAACAAAATTAATTAAGGACCAGTAACCATTTTGGACATATAAATTTAGCTTTACATTATTTTTACAACGAAGAATTTCCAAACGTCTACAGGCTCCAGGTACTCTTCAAGCACTTGCAGACACAACTGAAGAATAATGGCACCAGAATCCTCAAGCAGGGTTCCAATATCTAATAGTAAGCTTCCCCATAAAATATCTGTCGGCCCTTAATTTATTTTGTTGAGTATATTATAGTTTTGTAATAACAATTTCATGTTAGTTTCAAGTCGTAAGTGTGTACTCGTACTCGACACATCGTACGCTATTATTCCAAACTGAATGCATAGCCGCCGTGTTGCAAGGAAAGCTCTAATTGGTCCGAGTGCATAGATGGACTCAGTAACCATTCTTACTTCGTCAATACAACGTGTGATGGAATGCTCTCGACTGTCGTTTTGATAATACTACATCGTATCAAATACATGATCCAGTGGTCACGAATGCTATCAAAATATGTGACAAGTTGGTCTACGGTCGTCAGATAACAATCGGACGATGTCTAAATTAGGGATGTACGTCGATATTTCTCAACTGCCATACTTCCGGTTTTAACTGAAGCTATCAGAACCACAGGCATGAATTATTATTATTATTATTATTATTATTTATTTAACAAAATTTTTTTTTCTTTTCTATGTGATTAATTTGGTATTGGTATGCATGATGACATCATCATGGAGTACATTTGAAATAATCAGTGCATGTATTGTCATGGATATGTTCAAAAGGAATAGAGTTAATCGCTCTGCAAATTCAGATGCGTCACTTCCGGTAAACTCTAGATCAACGACTCTTTAGTAGTCACCTCCGAGAACCAAATAATATGGCGACTTTTACTTACGAGTAATACAAAACACAACAGACTATTGAAGTTAACCTGGCCCCGAGATTACGAAACGTTTTGCGTACGACTTCACGCTCAAGCTCACATTTTATATGGGGATTTGTGAACAAAACTTTGAGTTGAGCATGAAATCGTAGTCAAAATGGTTTCGTAATCTCTGGGCCTGGTGTATTTTTTAAGCCAGTGTCATCGATCGGTCCTTACAAAAAACAACACATATACCTGGTAAAAGAATGCGCCTTTGTATGCAAAAAGATTAAATAGACATAACTGGGTTAGGTTATGTTTAAGGAAACACATTTCAAATCATTCTGATATGGTTGTTATTTATATTCTGTTATTCTGCTTGGGATCATGCATTTTAAACATAATCTATTATACGAGTCAATAATACAGAAAGAAAGCTTAATTTCAATGTATCCTTTCTTATTGAATGTATCCTATCTCTTTCTTAATTGAAATCGTCATGAAAATCATCAAATTCTATTTCGTACGTATTGTATGTAGCATCAATGATAATACAACATCAATTATGTAGCAACTATGCAATTTATACACCCCATGTTGTAATTTGGTTATTGAGCTGTATGCTTAACCTGGCGTCCAATAAATATGAATAGCCACACAAACGTTGATTGGATTTAATACATACACGCTTCTGCTGCTCTGTAAATGTGCGATCATGTTGAAGTCCAAATGCTACCATATTAAGACCTGGGCACCGTAGCTACTTCGTAAGTCAAACTCTCGGAACCAGCTTCAAGTGTAAGTACACGCCGTTATTGCTACAATACTTGAGATATGGTTAGCTAAAACTATCGTAGTGATGAAAGTGGCTCATGCAACGAGACTTACATTTGTAGTGGGTCCCTAAAATTTGACTTACATTCAATTGTAGCTACAACTGTTCTGAGCAACGGGGCACAGCTCATAATTGACAGCTTTGAGTCTATACATACCCACTGTCTGATATAATGCCGTCTCACTGCGAGACGGTATGTGAGATTTACAAATAACTCACTTTTTAATGTGATGAAATATACCTCTAGGGAGTTCTGGAACACGATTACAATGAAGCATCCTAACAGTTTGTAAAGCTAATCGACTTCGGCGTTCGTCTAAGATAATACGGAGTCACAAATAATGCGAAAACTCCTATGTTGTACGAACATAATTTATATAGGAAATACAATAATACAATTAAATCCAGGATTATTTTCGCCACAGATTTGGAAAACCGTCGGCAATTATTTACATGGCTCCCTGTTCGTTCACAACAGCACACGAAAAAAAGGAAGTATGCCTGTCTAATGTATGACTATGTACTATCTCATCGCGTCCTCCAAACACTTACAATTATATTATACACTTTTAAAGATCTTTGTAATTGCACACCTTCGCTGGTCTCAGTCGTTCAAATCTAGGGGAAAACATAAATGCTCTACTTTAGCCGTCAAAACTGAATTTGCATCATCAACGTTCTTTGGCGAAAATAATCTTTCTAAAACTAGCATCCACTGAAACTGCTATAGCTCAAGACTGACATTCCCACACACTATTGCTTCACTTACAGAGAAACTTGTGTAATTCGATCAGCCAAGTAAAGAAATCAGGACGAACAAAACCTTTGATCTACGTATTAATTCTAAAAGTGTATGCATAGATAGCGAGAGAAAAAAATCATAATTGTTTGGAGACACTAAAGTGCAGAAGTTAATCGAGTTTTATAGCTATCGTTTTAAGAGTGTTTTTCGCTGAGAGCATTGTATGAAAGCAATGTATGAAATGCGAACAAGAAACTTTAATTTATCTGGAATGACAACATGTCTTGTTTAATTAAAAGGAACCATACACATAGGTGATTTTACCTACTCCCGTTATTATTATTATCCCGTGATGTGTAATATATAGAGCTATATTTGTAAGAATCCGAGCTTTCAGGCATGAAAAGCCACGCAAATCCATTGAAATAAATCCCTTTACCTGTTTGTGTTAAACAATGGATTGTTTACAAATGGCCGGTTTTCACTCTATGTTTGTCAAGTGGTTAAAAGATTATGCTGTGATTGGTCGGTCAGACGGTCAAACATGACAGGTAACTAGCTGACTGTCCGGAAAATGAGCTGATTTATCGATTTGGATGGAAATCAATCACTGTACGTGGTGTTGGAGCATCAGTTCTTCAGGTTTACACAATATGAATTTTGTGTTTGAGTCACTTTAAATAGTGCTGGTATTACCTTATATTCACTATGATCCTAATATCAGATGATAGTATTAAACACACCGTGATACATCATACCATCAATGGATCCCTAACTATAGCGGGTTGAATAAAGGTTAGTAGTTGTAAATGCGACAGTTGATTTCTACATCTATATATATACACACACACACACACACACCCACACATACACACACACACACACACACACACACACACACACACACACACACACACACCTATAGGATTTTCTGTTTTCTGTATGGTTTAAACACGACAGTTATTAGTTTCTTTATTTCTTTAATCTTCATTTCTGTCTGTACATTTCTTTCTTTTCTCATGCCTGCCGTACTTGCCGGTTGAAAACAAAATACTTTCCATTTCCAATTCTCTCGCATTTTCTCTCTCTCTCCCTCTATCTCTCTCCCTCTCTCTCTCGCCCTCCCTCTCTCTCTCCCTCCCTCTCCCTCTCTCTCTCGCTCGCTCGCTCTCTCTCTCTCTCTCTCTCTCTCAGTTGGTCTTCTCCGACGTCCGCGCGAACAGTCTATATTTAGAACAGAGCACTGTTGGGGAAAGACCTCCTTAGTTTGCATTAGCGATACAGTGTGTTACAGTTTGGAAAGAATTTTGTTCATGTTTTCTATTAACTATTAATAGTATTTAGAATTTTTTTTTTAAATATGTGTTTTAAATATATAAAATACTTGTAAGTATGACCTTGCCTCTTTAAGCATTACGTCAATATACGTATAGTCAAAAGAAGCATTTGATCAACGTAAGCATCATTATCAACAATTAAAGATATCACTCCTTATTTACTAGATATATCTGAATACCAAGTATACATTACCATTTAAACAAGGTCTGATCTTAGTGTGAACAGATCTTGGCTATCACGAGGGAGTGCGTGAGCCAAGGCCTTCGTGGTCTTAGTATAAACAGATCGACTATCACGAGGGAGTGAGTGAAACAAGGTGTCCTTAATCTTAGTGTGAACAGATCGACTATCACGAGGGGGTTAGTGAAATAAGGTCTCCATAATCTTCATATGAACGGATCTTGGCTATCAAGAGGCATGGAGTGGGTGCCAAAACCTTTTAAATGACAATATTCAATTACATGCTTCTGAAACAACGCACTAGTAATATGACCTTACGTTGAGATGACAATAGGATAAACGCATTAGTCACACACTTGAAAAGAAAACAATACCGCAAAATTACACCAGCATTCAGTATGCCCGCGCAATTTCAGGTTGACATGAAGAAGCTTACGGTTTGGCTTTTGCAAGAACGGATGACAATTGATGCATTCAATGCCAGCTTCTGAGATGTCTTCTTCTAGCAGTTACTGGGATTTCTTCTTCTATCAGATCTGCGATGTCTTCAGCATCACGTATTAACAAATACATGTACATGTAGTTCATGACAAGCCACATTTGACATTAAAATATATGCAATGCAACTTCCTGGAATGTGTCACAAACGTTACAAGATTCACATGCCATAAACATACTAGTAATGGAATTGAAAGGAAATTTTGATTGGTGTGATGACAACGTTGTGATGCAATTATCTAAAACTCAATAGACCTGATTTACGTGAGGCTTCAGATAATGCTACTTTGTGTTAGGATTGAATTGAGGTCCCTGGTGGTGGTTTTTCAAGTTCCGCAAATCTTGAAAACAAGAAGTACATTGAATTAACATTAGTGGATTTTCCTTCTCTCTGAAGAATTGGCACCGCAACTCTAATCTTATCAGGACCAAAAGATCTCTGGCATGACCGATAGAAATTTGCCTTCACCAATGACAGTCTGCAAATTTAGTTATTTATGTATGTTTCCAATTTTAGCAACAACAGGAGGATATATGTAGTCTGGTGAAGAAAAACCCATTAGTATTTGTGATTAATCGAGATTATTCCATCCAAATCTGTGCGAAACATTTACTATGTAACGTACATTGCCATTGGTTTTGTAACGTACCTTGAGTATGCTATATACATTGACTATGTAACGTACATTTACCTTGTAACGTACATTTGTTCTGTGTCGTGCCATGAATGGATAATATACATTGACTATGTAACGTACATTAATTATGTAACTTGCATTGGTTTTGTAACTTACGTTGGTTCTGGAACGTACATTGACTATGTAACGTACATTTCATATTTAAGTTCTATAAGTTAACGTACCTTGATTATGTAACATACATTGACTATGTAACGTACATTAATTATGTAACGTACATTGGTTCTGGAACGTACATGAGTCTGCAAGGTACATTTGTAATGCAACTGACGTTGATTATAGAACTTATATTTATTATGTATCATACGTTTATTATGTAACGTAACATAGATTTGACTACATTTTTTTTTACCTTGATGTTACGGCTATATAGGCCAACGTTGGAAACAACAACTGATCGAGTAATTATATATACATAGGTTACACTCATACTACATGCATATATGACAGTGCGGCATATCCATCAATACTGTAAATAAGGAAATTAATACGAGCAGGATATTAATGCGAAAGATGCGATTGGCTTATGGCCGCATTTAATTCATACGCATTATGGAAACTAATGAAAGGTACGTCCGGGAAAAAACATGAATAGAGGCCTGGTCGATCGCATTTAATTGTTGTCCCATTTATGTCCAAATGCTTGAGGTCGCATTAACTTAGTGGCGCATTAATTTCCTGATTTACAGTAACCTATTATACTAAGAATGATATATTTTAAGGTAACGAAAGAACGACCAATACCACACAGTATCAGCATTGCGTTGCGTGACATAATTTGACTAGCATAGATCCTTTGTATATAGGACATTGAAGTGTAGGCGAGCCAACTATCGATACTATGACAGAGCGACCAATAACCACGGGAAATGAGAAATCATATATAATACTTGTATTAAATCAAGACTTTAGTTTAATCAAATATCAAATGCAAAATAAATTATTATTATTATTAAAATGTATTACATTAAATTAAATATATGCTTATTTATAGGTTCCCTTATCCTTAAATTTTAAAAAAATCGACAAATATTAAATTATCACATGATCTATGGATTGTATTATTTGATTAACCATTTGATGTGTTATTCAAATGGAACTTTTTTCCATGTCAAGGCTATCACTGAACGCAATAATCGTCAAAGCTATTGGGAGTTATTGTCTACAGCAATTTAAGGAGATTTGCCTGCTTGAAGTAAACTTGATAACTTCCAGCAACATTATTCGGCTAACATGTTAACATTTCCTTTCACAATTCTCAAAAACCACCAACGGTGAAAACACATACTTACAAATCATGAACTGATAGGTTACAGCCGTGTAGTGAAATTCAGTATATGCTCATATATTGTTTATTAATGTAATTTAAAGGCATGATACAATCACATGCAGATATGAGTGATCGTTCATCACTCGATATTTGTTGGTTTATGGTTTAAACATATATTTTTATTCAAAGGAAAATGAAGGATTGGTAATCAAGCTGTAAAGCTTATTTTTATACCGGTCCTCAACAAATCATACACATAATACATAATACATTTGCTTAATCAAGGTAACATTGAGGTAAAACTACACGATATGTTGGTAAATACATATGTTTCCATTACGTTCAGTGACCAACTTCCAGAAACTTTCTGTATCACATTAATTAATGTAATACATTGAATTACAAAGCGCTAATATATGCTCAGTACTTAAATCTACGAGATTCGATATTTGATAATACTGCAAAACACATTCACTTGGCCTACATATGATTGCTTTAATGCCTCCACATATCTATTTATCGCTGTAGCTAGGTAGATACAATTGCAAATGCAGTCCTGCGATGGGTAACTGCAGTTTGCATTTCCGGTAAAACCTGAATACTATACGGTAATATGGTGTGTTTTTTATAGTTAGTCTAGTAGACAAAGGGGAATAACTCAATCATTGAAAACGTGATTTAAGTTGATGACCTACTGGTACCATTATTGTTTCTTATTAAATATTAAAATATTGATAACTAGTATTGGGGCAAAAGGAATAAGCAGTTTGTTGTATTAAGTACTTGTGTAGTCAAAACAACTGCATTTAGTTTCATGTAAACCTTCGCCAGATCGCCATGTAGGTCAATATTCTGTGATAAATCTTGAATCCATTATTCGTTTGATAAATTATTCCAATTTGTATATTTAGATAAATATTTACTATATCGCGATAAAGTATTATAGAATGTCCAGAAGCAAAACATTTTTTCTGGTATCTTTAAAACCTTATAGTAAATACGTTTAATTTAAGCATATGTATTGACCAAAAATATTATTGGATTGTGGTAAAAGCAATACAACTTACGAGACCCGCTCCTTATAAATACTAAGTAAATAATTAACTAGCATATAATTAACTAACATACAAGTTGGTAAATAATATGTGAAGAATATGTAAAGTGCAAACGATAACAACATTTTAAAGCATAAAATGACACAGGAACAAAAGACAATTATCACTGAAAGCGGATAGTTAACATGATGTATTTGTGAACGGTTATAAAAATAAGAACATCTATTTCGAACGATGAGATGAGGCGGGATTTCCATTTTAAATAGTTTCTAGATTAGGTACAGCACGAGGACATTATACTTTCTGAGCATTACGTAATGGACTATATCTTGGGAATTCTAAAAAATAATTAATATTATGCCGCAATCACAAACACTATTATTGACTAAATTGATATGACATAGGTCTGCATTCAAAGAACTGCATGAGTAATACTATCTTAACTTATAATTAGTTATAAGTAATAATTTTCAACCATATGAAAAATAGGAAGTACATGCGTAGTTATTGATATACCTACATAATGTCTGTTTTTCATATCTGGGTTTAATTCATTCCATAAATGTATTGAGCTGAAGATTTGTTTATATTCATTCTTATTGCTTTAATTGGGCCCATAAGGAGGTCAGGTCTATTTTTAGATTTTCCATCAATTTCCCAGAATCTTCCAAGTTCCGGTGATAGCCAAACACGAGTACTAGGCCTCGGGTTGACTAAACTCCAGATAAAATCTGTATACGCTGTTAATACGGATCGTGTACTTAAATATCTGTTCGATTCAGAGATGAATCATATTGTTCAGCATGGTCCACACGTTATAGATTGCGATACAACGTAAGGAACATAAACAAAACAACAGCTACGCATATGTCACCGTGTAGGTTATCACCAGAATCGTTAAACCGGATATGTCTAAAAATAGAATTTGACCCACTTATACGCGCTATGCTCTTCACTCTTGATAATGCAATGCCTAATTTAAGACATGTGGATTCCGATCAATGTCTCTTTTGGACTTTCTAACAATTCTAATGCATGTCCTCACCTCTCATATATAAAGTCTAGAGAAGACTGTGAAGACTTAGAAGTAATCATTTCAAACTGAGCAATTCCAATTGTGAAGAACACCATGAGCAAAGCTCGCTAGCTAATGGATTATAGAATATATTGGATGTTAGACTGCTATATAGGCAATATCTTAAGTATTGTATTGTACTGTTATTTTAAATGAGAAACAAGTCTCGTTATATATAGGTGAGAAATTTTCATAAACGTTTCGTTTTGTTATAATTATATATTTCAGTTAGTGGTGTCTAACTGGTTATACTGAAGTGCAGAGTACTCTCGAAGCCGAATATAACTAATGGGTTATAGAATATATTCGACAGCTACCATATCGGCAATATCTTAATTATTGTATTGTATTGTTATTTTTAAGGAGAAACAAGTCTAGGTATATATAGGTGAGAAATATTTCAAATTCATAAACGTTTCGTTTTGTTATAATTATATATTTCAGAGACTGGTCTCCGTATAACTGGTTATACTGAAGTGCAGACTACTCTCGAAACCGAATATAAACAGTGGTAACATCTAGTTGCGAGTTCAGCAAGGAACCACGGCAAATGAAGTACAGAGCGCAGCGCATCATGTACATCCCACTGGACAACACACTACGGTTTAAGAATCACAGCACCCGTGGGAATAGCAGTCTTCTTGGCCGTTGGAGAAGAAATAAACCAGAAAATGACTTAACAGCTCCAAGTTGGTCGTTGCCTACTACTTCGAATCCTCTATGGACCATATAGCGATACAAATTTGGACTGCAATGAACCTATACGTCAGTTGCTTAAGTTGGAACAAAACGGTATTACATACAATTACAAGACAACAGGACCGAGATAGTGAATACTTCCCACACATTAAAAGGGACTGTTTATTATGAACCTCGTATAACGTGAAAGTGTGGTGTGGTGTGACAACACATCGTAAATATTCCATTGACACTTTGGGACTAGTTACATTTCTACTGTAGAGGCTATTTATGATGGCGTGATGTACAAGAGGCTTGGTTTACGAATGGCTAAGTAGCAGTATATATCTGAGGAAGCTGAGTTGCTTCACGAGTACTGCAGGTCAATTAGCCTAATAGAGAATACGAGACTAGACAATGACAGCTACCAGAACTTATAACAGGAAGTAAGTATCCAAAAAAAATACGTGATTCATAATTGCCTTTTTGCGGGGTATTCTTGAAGATACAATAGTATCATTTATTGAATATCAAGTAAATACAAGTGATTCATAATTGCTTCTTTGTGGGGTATTCTTGATGTACCATTTATTGAAGAGGTTTTTTTTGGATTAAATAAATGAACATAAGGAGTTACGGTTCTTTAGATGTACGTCGTTTCGTAAAGCCCTCCCTCCCACATTCCTTGATGCAGATCACTTGAAGGATATCAATCTCCGAAAAACAAAAATACACTGGTGAGATGAGACAATTTAGCAACTATACGAACAGATGTAAAACAAAACAAAAGTAAATATATTTACTGTAGGTTCTCAGAGAAAATGAAAGAAATATACCAATCAAAGTCGACTTTTATTCCTTTATCAATAACACTTCCGGCTCTGATCCCACAAGTCGTTAAATTACAATCCATGCTTCTTACCGCCTGTCTCATAGGAATAGCACAGGGTTAACGCTTGAGCCCTTTGTTCTTTTCGCCAGGATCAACAAGTCTCTAATGAGATCAATAGCTGTAGAATGTGCTGATGTATCCACATTCCACATACTGAAGTTGACACAGGTGGGAGGACGACATCTTATGGACGTCCACGAAGTGGTGTGAATTTGTAAATATGCCCATCTTTCACATAATTGTTTCAATTTGAAGGTACAACCTCTGCTTTTCAACATCTTAGCGAAATCCATTAAGATATGCATTGGGTCTAATGGTTTTGGAATAGAATGAGAAAATATTATTCATGAATAGCTCAATCTTAGCTGCTATCCTTGTCTTCTTTTCACAAATATATCGTAACTTCTTGTCAGAAAATTAGGACGCTGACGATGAAATAATTTGTGATTAACCAATGTCTCCACTATAAATGTGTTTATTATTATTATTATTATTATTATTATTATTAATAGTAGTAGTAGTAGTAGTAGTCGTCGTCGTAGTAGTAGTAGTCGTAGTAGTAGTCGTCGTCGTCGTTGTAGTAGTAGTAGTAGTAGTATCATCATCATAATCATACCATTTCTATATAGAAATATTTCCATACTAATTATGTTCACGTGTCCTTTACAATTTAAAAAAACAACGTATACCTGACCCCGATTGGGTTAATTGGTGTTTTTATCTAGCATAATTAATTATGTGTAAAGATTCATGTTAATATATTTTCTTCGAATTCCAAAATATACTGTAAGGAACAAGACTTGGTAAATACAGTTCTGGGCCTTCCTATACGAAACGGCGGAACTCTTGCGCAATCTTATATCTAGCCTTAGCAATGGCGTACTCCGTGGCTAAGATTGGAGATATGGCTATCTTAGAGTTACGCCGTTTCGTACAAGAGTGCGCTGTCTAATTTTCGTGTTTGTATTTTCAATGTCGTCATACTGACATTCATAACATGTCTGAAAGACTTTCGTATTAAACATGTCACATTGCTAACGCTCGCTTCGTGATTGGGGCTGTCACTGTTAGAAATCATTGCTAGACAAATGAACAGTGACTATCTGGTACATAAATGTTAACTAATAGGTGTTGTTGGAGATGTATGTCGGCGTCTATTAACATCCACGATGAAGCTTCCGTCAGTCTAGCAGAAATGTTTTAATGACAAATCTGAATAACTTCATCAGTGCCATTCAAAGAAATCGTCGAGGAAGACATTGTATAACAGAATCACTGGCATGTCTCTAGTACGTTAATGGGTAATTCTAAAGGGCACAATTACTAATGATTGTGGATACCGTAGTCTACAGAGTTTACAAATGATAAATTTTACATATGTCTTTACTTTCTGTTATATTTCTGAAACTGTCTATAGAAAGTCTATAGAATATAGACGCTGAACATATAGACATATTAAAATCCAATTTTATAACGATTCTATTCGTTCAGTTATAATGTGTTGCGCCTTGAGCACTCTTGGATATGGAATTAGCGCTATACAAATATTCACATTTACATTCATATTCATATTCATATTCATATTAGTAGTAGTAGTAGTAGTAGTAGTAGTAGTAGTAGTAGTAGTAGTAGTAGTAGTAGTAGTATTTAGTGTATAATTACTTTTATAAGAAATACATCGACTTGCTGCGGACTTTGGAACAAGCCAAGCTGTTTCCCATTTATTGCTCACAGCACAATTACAATAAACTTACCATTATTGTTTACCCGCAACACGGAAGATTCGTGTCAAAAGTAGTACTGTCATTGAACCAAATGAAACTTGCGACATGGCATTGGTAGTGGCGCATTCCTAAACTTAGAACATGTGTATATCTGGACCATTAAGTAGATTCCCCTGGCCAATATCTAATAACAACTGGCCAAACTAATCTCAATGAGCAGAAATGCCACGCGTCAAGAGATGAAACACGAGCGCGGCGTCATCATCTACGGAAAGGTCGTCTTCTACGAATTGGCGTGAGGTTATTTTGTCCGAGGCAATAACAGTTCCACGACGCCCACACCGACTAGCACGTCTATTTACACTGCCAATACATAATGTTGCCTCTACAATCAACGATAAGCATGCATGCTTTGGTTACTCGGGAGTAGCAGTCGAGGGCTATTTCATCTGGAGTGACATTGTGGTCGTAAAAATTCAGCTATTGTTTACCAATGGGATTAGCCTTGTGGCATATCATTGGAACAGGTTATGGTTACATGTTGCAGAGGATTACTGTTTACCAACGACGGCTGTAACGTCAACAGCTACAAGAACACTGACGACTGCATGGTAATTATTGAATGAAGTCAATGTTGAAATAAGTCCTTTGATCTTTTCAGACCAAGTGCGATAAATGCGATTGGTAAACATTGGTGTCAATAATTCTAATAAGTCCAATGACAACTATATCACAACTAGAAGATCTATATACAAAGTACTCAACGACCACCTTTTATTCGTCCTTGACTTTAATCAAAGTAGGGGCAGGTAATTCAAATCAGACTAGCGGTACCAGCGGCGTCGAGATGCATAAATCCACAAAACAGACGTAAAAATGGCGTTATAGTAATTGGAAACAGGCGTTTGGCCTTACGTTGTCTTGTTTCCTGATGTCATTGGTTTTCGGATGAGATTTAGTCCCCACGTTTACCAGATAAATGTTTCATATAAATAATTTACATTGGAAACGGTGGTAAATGGTCATATACGGCCCAGATTTCATCCCAATGATCTCGCTTTTCATTCAGACAGCTTAATATTATGATGGATATCCTGTCACAACTAACCTTAAGATGAATGGCAATTGGAAGCTAACGAATTTACTCTGAGCGTGGCCTTTGTAAACTCAGTACACGTCTACTTCGTCGACAGGTCGCTTGTACTAGGGCAACGGTGACCCGTCTTCATCACGGTATTGATCATGAATAAAAGAACTATCACACCGATGCCTAATCTTGTCACAGTGCTATTACCGGCTGATTACCGTTTCTCGAAGCAATCGTATCTACTACGAGCCCATAGCCCTCTCGTAGCGATGTCTTATACATGTCGATCTGCCACTTACGAGAGCGCTATGGCCTGACAGTGGATATAAGAGCTTCGAGAAAATTAAAGGATTCCCAGGCCAGAACGTGTTTCGAGATATTTACCTTGGATCTACGTAATTCTAACGTAGCCTTCCATCCATCCTTGGGCATATGTTGAAATTTACGTCCTGGCAGTTACGCCGTTCCGTACAGAATACTGCGTTAGGTGGACTCACACGGGTCGATCGGTTGTAACGATGCGTCAAATCGCACCGTGTGATCGAGCGTACGTGCGATGCAATTCGCAACGACCGAGATCGCATGACTAGAACAACTTCTACTCGTACGACCAATCGAACCAGACTCGTCGTACAACCGATCGACCAATGTGAGCATGCCTTTAAAGTTAGCAGAATATGTCCTTTATGTAACGTTGGAGTGGGTGACGAATTTCACTATTTATTTGAATGCTCAATATTTGAC